>APFE030292316.1:20275-82583 GCA_000404065.3 Pinus taeda | reverse complement strand
TTTTTAAGATAAAAATTGCGCCTTTTGACTTTCACAGGGGTACGCACCCTCCCCTTTACATACAGAGCATATACGTACGCAGATATCCTGAAGAAAAGGTGCGGGCCCGCAGGCAAAAGTGAGAGAAAGTGCAGAACCAGAGTTACATTGCTTTTTTGATGTCATTCTCTCATTTCTAAAGCTTGTTCTGAAGAGCTGAGGTTTGAGACTTGCTTAGGAGGCTGGTATAGGTGGTGATAGACCCACACCGAGTAATCAAGGTGACGATATTTTTGTGTAACAGGGGCTATTAAAATTTGGTTTTTTTTTTTAATGGAAATAAAATCAGAGGTTTTTTTTTTTAAACTAAAGGGTCCCTAGTTTAATATAATAAATTTCATAGGAAATTTATAATACATTAAAATGGGGGTTGTTGAACAGTACAAGAATTGGAGATTCACTCGAAGAACCAGATATCTCTCATCATATTCAAAATTTTAAAAAGTTTAGTAAAAATAATTCAAGAAGTGAAAACTACTTTCCAAAATATTTAGATAAATAAAATTACTCTGACTATAAAACTCTTTAAGGTGTAATTTATTTTAAAAACATTCTGTGAATGAAAAACTCCTATTTACTTGTATCAGTCATTAATCAATTGCAAAAAATAAGGTAGGGGGCCTTTTACGACTTAGTTTGTAGTTTACCAGTTTGTCATAGGTAGAGCCACTACTACCATCAGGCGTTCATAGCCTCGATAGGGTTACCTTTTAACCAACGACAATCTAGTATCACATCCGTTTAATAGTGCAATAATTAGAGGTAAGTTTTTTTTTTTTTTTTTAATGCTAAAAATCCATTGTCATGATTTGGTGGCCACATAACGATAATGTCATTCAACGACAACAATTAAAAACGAACAAGATGGCTTGTGATGAGACCCCTTGTCTTACAATTAAAAATAATAAGTCATTGCCGTGATTTGGTGTTCAATGTGGTAATGTCAGTTTAATGGCAGTATGAATGTACATGGGCTTATCTGCTCAACAATCTGAAATGGACCAAACCATAATTTTGAAATTTGGTATGTGTCCCTTTTTCTTCATGTGCTTTGTCCCACTTGAGAACTAGATCTCCAACTTGGAAGGACCTTTGTGTGACTGAACTTGCATCTAAAGAATATTTCACCATCTATTGACGTTTGTTGTGTGTGAGTTGTTGAAAATAACAACAAGAAATGATAAAAATAGAATCTAGAAATTCCAATTTTAATTTGTCCTTGAATTAAAATTAAATTTAGTCTCACCAGCTACTTGGAAATAATTAATTAATTCATTATGGATTAATTAGTTGGAGAAATTCAAGTTAGAAGTCTTTCTGTAGTCATGCAACAATTATCCCTTAAATTAAGGAGATTATACCTTAATTAAGGAGATAAGATTGAGTTTTATTTGAGTTGTAATTAGTTAGCTCAGTTTACTGAGTTAAGTCCAGTTAATTAGTTCCAAACTATTTGATGAGCTAATTATGAGTTATCAGTCAGTTGATGCATGCATGCACTCAACCAACATACTCTAGATAACTAAAGATTCCCTCATCAGAAACTTATGCATGCCTGTTCTGAGAAAGACCCAGTTGAGATTAAAGACAAGGACAATGTACTATCGATTGCATGTGTTTTCCTATAAAGGAAACTTGTGCATGCAGTAAAGGTAAGGTTCCTTGAGGATTGCGTAGTGCTGACAGTGTGTTAGAGCAATGTGTGAGAGCAGTGTTCCACTGGGTGAAGGAGATCATCTGAGAGGAACTGTGTAAGGAAATAGGAGCTTGGAGGGTAGAGATGAAGGCTTGTGAGAAGCTTTTATTTCTGATGAGCATCCATGAGGATTGTACCGAGAGTTGGCTAGTTGTGAGAGCTAAGGCTTTGTGTAATTCTGATGTATTTCCACCTTGTATGATAATACAGATAGTGGGGTTTTTAGCTGAGGCTTTCCCCAAAGTATTTTCATGTGTATTGTGCATTGATTCTTCTTCTGGTAATATTGTTCAGCTTGATCTTTAAGCTTTTGCAAATTGATAGTAGAAGTAGATTATATTATTTTTCTTTAGTATATTGCATTATCGGGTTAATCTACAGTCAGATTTTCTACATGATCTTAGAGGTAGATTTGTAGAGAATTTGCAGAATTTCTACGTGGTATCAGAGCTAGCTAATCTATAGAGAAATTTCTACATGGTATCGGAGACAAGTTTATCAGATCCAATTTTATTGGAGTTGTGAATAGTATAATAAGAAGAGAATTTGAAGTTTGAACTTTGGGGTTGCAGGTGAAAATAAAATTTTTATCATACTTCAAGGTTGGCCAATGGAATTTTATGGCTTGAGACTCGAGTATGCCTTGGAAGGCAACACAAATTACATAACATGGAAAGATTGCATAGAGGCTTTATTAGAAGACAATGGCTTGAAGGATTTCATTGATTAAGAAATCCCAAAGCTAGGTTCAACTAATGCACAAGAGTTGGCTGAGTGGAAGAAGTGTGTGGCGAGGGTGAGATAGATCATCCTTGAGGGAGTTCGAGACCATATTGTCTTGAGTCTCCATGGGAAGGATACTCCATATTCAATGTGGAATACATTGAAGGACCTCTACCAGAACAGTAGCGACCAAAGGAAATTGGTGCTCAAGGATAAGCTTCGAAGAATCATGATGGAGAAAGATGATATTATTTCCACATATCTGAACAAGCTCACCACTTGCAAAGATGAGCTTAGCAGTGTGGGAATAACTACTACCGATGATGATATGGTGAGCCTCGCTTTCGTTGGCCTTCCAAAGAGCTAGAATAGCTACCAGGACTCCGTGAATGGAAGGGAGAAACTGTCGGATTGGGAACGACTGTGGTCAGATCTCATGCAGGAGGAGATCAAGAGGAGCACTCGAGATGGTTCTTCATCTAAGGATGATGATGAGGAAAATATGGAATTAGCAAGTAAGGCAAGGAAAGGTAAGGGGAAGGATTCCCATTCTAAATCATATTCTTCTGATGGAGGGAAGAAGGTTGACAAGTCTAAAGTGAGATACTTTAATTGTCATGAGATGGGTCGTTATGCGACTAATTGACCATCGAAGAAGTCCAAGAAGGGATCCTCAGAAGGATAGAAAAGTGAAGCATCGGCATCTCAGTTCGAAATGGACTTTTCCCTCATCGCATGCATGGTATCATTGATGATGGGTTGTGGTTGGTATCATGATAGTGGAGCTTCATTCCACATGACTAGTGATAAAAGTTTATTCAATACCTTGGAGGAGAAAGACCTCAAGATGCACATAGAGATGGGTGACGACGAAAGGTGTAATGTTTCAAGAGTGGGCATGATTGCTTTTCAGGGGGAGCATGGAGCTCCTATCACCTTGACAGATGTGAAGCAAGTGCCTGGACTGAGGAAGAACTTGGTATCAGTTGCGATGTTGGAGGACAAAGGCTATGATGTTGTCTTTAGTAAAGGAAAGGCATTCCTTAAACACATCACCACGAGACAGGTGAAATAGATTGGTTCACGAGTTCAAAACTTGTATGCTCTTGAGGTTCAATATGCATGCAAAGCCTTGAGGAGCAAGGAAAATGTTAGAGGCTTAGTGGTTGAGAGGGTGATCCGAATGGAAAATGGCATCAACCCATGGTACTCATCCACCCATATTATTCATCGACCCATGGAATTTACCTGTGGTATTGTAAATGGCATTCGCCCGTGGTATTTTAAAATCCACCCATGGTATTCATTCACCCATGGAATTGACTCATGGTATTGTAACTGAAAAATACTATAAGTAACAAGTCACATTTTGTAAAAGGACAGATTCTCTGCCACAATGTAGCCTTTACAATTCAGAGACATGTAGCCGCCACATCTCTTCTCAGAGATAAGCTACCATTGCCCTAGTTGTTTTATTTCCACCTGGGTTTTAATAAAAAAATTCTTTGTGGTTTTGTTTATTGGGCATTCTCCTATTTTTCTTCTGGAAATTTCAAGCTTTCAGATCTTGGGGGCCTTTTCCCCAAGATCCATTGCAAGTTTTCAGATCTTGGGGGTCTCTTCTCCCAAGATCCATTTCAATCTTTTACATCTTGGGGGCCTCCTCCCAAGATCCAGATCAGTGGTATTAGAGCAGGTTATGATTCCATGGGAATGAGGGTTTGATGCATATTTCAGTTTCAGATTTTGCATCAATATTCAAAAAACTTTAGGCATGTGCTACGACCTCCACAGAGCACTTCCTTGGGTCAAATAAGAAGAATTTTTCTTTTTTCATTTTTTTGCAGGAATTGTTTTTGGGCAGCGACTTTGCAGATCAGATCTGAAACATTTGGTAAAAAATTTACAAACAAAAATACCAGATCTGGATTCCTCTCGAAAAATCACCCAATTACAAAAAAAAGGGTTGAATCGGAGTTCGTACGTGGGAGATATCGTTGATTTAAAATCAGCTATTTTATCAGAATTTTTGTGACGGTGGAACTATTACAGCACGAATCTGAGATTTCAGAGTGTCCAGATAAGGATTTCCAACACATGGGAGGATGCAAAATGATCCTTCTACTTCCAAAAATAGATTATAATAAATATTCTGAGTTATATTGGCCGATTTATGTCCATTTTAATTCTGGAGCAGCATTCAGAGTGGGTTTCCATTGGAGACATGCCCTCCCACCCCACTTTAGTAGGCACCTGCTTCACATTCATTAGTTTCAACATAGCAACATTCGGCTTGGGCTATTTGGAGAAATTCCCTCCCACCCCAGGCTATGTAGGCACCTGCTACTTCATCAGCAACCAACATCATGGTTATGGGTCAATCGCATAAAATCCTTGTCCTCAAAGTCCATTTGCTAGGCCGCACACTGTCAGAATCACAGTTGGTCACAAGAATTATAGGGTATCTCTATCCTCGGATCTTCGTTTATTAGGGTTTTGGGTTAACCACATAAAACCCTTGTCTTCAATGGCTCTTCATATTCAACAAAGGCTTTGCAGGAGGGAACTTTACGCAATGGGGACCATTGCTTCTTAAGGAGGGAGGAATGATCCGAATGGGAAATGGCATCAACCCATGGTACTCATCCACCAATATTATTCATCAACCCATGGAATTTACCCATGGTATTGTAAATTGCATCCACCCGTGCTATTATAAAATCCACCCATGGAATTGACCCGTGGTATTGTAACTGAAAAATACTATAAGTAACAAGTCACATTTTGTAAAAGGACAGATTGTCCACCACAATGTAGCCTTTACAGTTCAGAGGCATGTAGCCGCCACATCTCTTCTCAGAGATAAGCTACCATTGCCCTAACTGGTTTATTTCCACTTGGGTTCTAATAAAAAGTTTCTTTGTGGTTTTGTTTATTGGGCATTCTCCTATTTTTCTTCTAGAAATTTTAAGTTTTCAGATCTTGGGGGCCTTTCCCCCAAGATCCATTGCAAGTTTTGAGATCTTGGGGGTCTCTTCTCCCAAGATCCATTTCAATCTTTTAGATCTTGGGGGCCTCCTCCCAATATCTGAATCAGAGGGAGTGTTATAGAACTATTTACCACCCTTGATATTTGTGATGCTTGGTTTATGGCCTAGGGCAACCCCTCCTTGCAGAATTGGTCCAACTATTTTAAAAACAGTGTTTTATTCCCTGTATGCTACTTTGCCTTGAGATAAAAGCATGTACAAGCGGGTTAGTCAATACCCAACCTACGTATATGTGTTAAAACTCTTAAAAAAATTAAATTTCCTTAATTAAGGGTGGAGTTCATGGTTTTTACCTATTGATTACCTCCTATTGCCCGTGGCCCAACCATTTCCCAACTAAAAAACTAATTGGGAGAAGTATAAATAGACTTCTATGGGAAGGCCTTAAGGAGGAGAAGAGATAATTATTATATTGAAATTATCCCTGACTAAGTCTGAAGTATCTGTGTGCTTCAAGCACTTCCCCAAGTTTTAGGAAACCCTTGTTTCCTTGATTGCTGATATTCTCCCACTTGCTTGAGATATGATGGTATTGGTTATGGAAGGAGGCTATTGAAGACTGGGACTGGATGGATCTGGAGGACGGTTCCACTTGGGGCCAGAAGAAGAAGACTTAGGTGAATTCTATTTGTGTTAGTTATAGCTTTCTACAATAAAAAGAAGCGTTGTCTTGTTTCCAAGATTAATTGTGTTTATGCATCAGATATTGTTGTAATTCATATATAAATGTTATTTTGATGTATAACTAATTATTTTCTTATATGATATAAAGTTAGTTTCATTAAAATTCTTTATCTATATACTGTTATGTATGTTTGAATTGAATAATTTTCAGGTTTGGAGAACATCAAGAATTGCAAAGGGTCTGAACCCTGCGGGATCTATCCGAACAGAGGACATCTAGGTACGGTTGCTCTCACATAGTTTCTTAATGTAGTTTACGCTTGCTCTGTTGGGGTTCCAACCCAAAGCCCTAGGGTACTTATTCTCGTAACAGAATTGGCGACTCCACTGTGGATAACAATCTTGTTATTCCGATTTTGGGTTGTTTAGTGTCAATCAAGCTTAGTTCTTGGTTTGCTTCCTATGACAGTATTGTTTAGTCTAGTAAAATCTTATACCTTAAGTATGATCTTTTTTATTTGTCTTTTGTTTTTTATTTTTCTTCCAAAGCTTTGTATACACACTTTAGTCTGTTTATCGTAGCTTACACATGCTAGTTTATGTGAAGTGAACCCACGTATACGCGATTTTCCTTTATCATAAGCACATGTAGATGCCTTTGTACTTGAACACAATCGCGTATACCATTTTTTGCATTGTTTTTTCAAATCTCTCCGCCTAGAAAGATTTTTTTCTTGGTTTGTTTAGTCTTTGAGTGGTCAATTTCTATCTATAGAATTTTATTATTCTGCGAGCTTACTGTTTTGAAGTCTCTTCCACTTTGAAAAGATTTGGTCTAGGTTTTATTTTGAGTGATTTTTATGACTTGAGTTTTGGCACACAATACTTTGTATAGAGGTTCTTGATTGTTCTGGTCCTCTAGAATAACAGATTATTTTCAATCTTAGTGTCAAACTTGGTTATTGGTCTACTTGCTTTGCTTTTCGTCATTTTGTGGCCTTATACCTTTTCTTACTTTTGAAAGTCTCTTTTTTGACGAATTTGAAAGTATTTCTTTCCTGAGTTCTTGGTCATTTTTTCATGCTCTTTGTTGTTGTTTGGGTTGTTTAGTACAAGTTGTAGCCTCTTTGTGCAAGTTTTCATTCATTGTCAAATTTGTAACTTGCAAAGATTTCTTGTGTTCTTCTGTCGGTCTTTGAGTCTTAAGTGGCATTTAGAGTGCTTTCAAAAGGTTGTTTTGATTGTTTCTTGAAAAAGAAAAGATCTTAAAAAACATTGTTTTTATTTTCTTTTGCCAATTTTGAATTTGGTTTCTTTTGGTTTTTTGAAAGTGAATTGTGATCTTTTGGGATTTGTCGTTCTTGTTTGAGAGGATTTTATATTCAAAATTTATATTCTTTTCAAACACTTAAGTTGGCTTATTAATAGTTATAAACAATTGCTTTCGTTCTTTTTAGAGTAATTTAGGATCTTGCTTCTTCATTGCACCTTGCATTAGGGTAGTTTTTCATTATTAAAGCATCAATAGTCTTTTTAGTTTTTGTGTGTGTGAAGTGTGCTTTAAGGAAAGAAAAGAAAAAGTTTTTGCTTTATAGAAGTTTCATAGAACCCACGTAGAGATCTATTTTCATCGAAGAACAAATGATTGCATTCATAAAGTTAGTTTTTCATTGATTTATTTTGTGTCATACAAACACCATTGGTTTCATTTCCATTTATACCCTTGAATTAAAAGAATAGACATTAAAAATAAAGCGCTTAATAAACTAAACTAGGAATTTTGTAGTGTCATCAGAATACACCAAAAAGTTCAGGTTTATTAGGGCCTTGGATTAGGTGAGAGGAGAGTTAACTCTCCAAGGCTGCTCTAAATTGTAAAACATAGAATTTTGATTAAAGAGCGAAATCCAATAAAGTTAGGGAGACCGAGAAAGATTTGTGACTGAGAGTAAAGCACAAGGGTTAGTGAAGAGAAGGACGAGAGATACCCCCTCTCTTACTTGTCGGATCCTACCTCACAACTCTTCCGCCCGGCTTTTGATATGAGTTGATGACCACAGTTTCCTATTCTAGGATCCACACAGGTGCCTACGAAGGGGAATCCTGTGGCACCTGAGGTTGATGTTGTATCACGTTCAATAGTACTTCTGGAGGGCACCCTTACGAAGATTGGGGGCTTGCACTGGAAAAGGCTATTATCTGGAGGTCAGCGTAACTACCTTTGATACCTTCACTAGTAGGCCTAGGGCGTTATTACCCCAGTCTATTTTCGGAAGGCCCTTATTATTAACTTTCTTGTATTTTGGTGTTTGGTCCTAATCACCCAGAGTGGAAATACTTGGAAGTTGTTTGATTTCTGATATCTTTAGGGACATTTTAGTGAGTGTTCTATGCTCCTAGTCGGCCTAGCTTTATAATTTTCTTCAGTCTTTAAGTAGATTTTTTAAATAACTGAATGTGGCTGACTGACCATCTTGAGAGTCTCAAAGACTTCGTGGGCTTTCACCTATGAGTCCAGAGCCTTCTCTTAGAAGGTGTAGGAGCGATTCTGCCAGTGTTTTCCAACTAGTGGTAGCAGGTACATCAGAGATTGATCCTTCGCTTGGGGGCATTAGTTCACAAGATAGACCTGGTCCTGGTACAAAGTTAGAGAGGAACACACCAGTTCTTTCTCGAGTACTCTTCTAGTTAGAAGATAGCATTGAAGTAGAAGAGCTTTTACATTTGGTTGTGGCTCTGAATTCTCCTCTCCCTCCTGATCATCTAGACGTTTTGTTATACATTGGAACTCCAACTCACAGGCCTTTGATCCCAGGTCCACATACATCTATCCCTTCAATGACCACTGCTGGAAGCATGGCATCCACGGTTAGTGTTCCGAGCGTGTAGACTCCCATATCTCTACAAGGGGGAGGAACTATTTCCATCCCTTCTAACACTCCAAGCACATCTATATTTGGGTCTACTTCCATTTCGTCGATGAGTGGAAGTTCTCAAGCTAATGCATCCAGTTTTGGATTTTTCCCTTTTGGAATGCCCTCTCAAGGTATTCCTTTGGTTCCTTTGAATATACCATCAACTGCCTCTACATCCATGATGAGTGGATTGGCTTCTTTTTAGGATTTCCCATTTGGAAGTGGTCATATACCACATTCCAATCTCACAATAGGGTCAATGCCTTTTCCTTTTACAACTCAAGGTAGTAACCCCTTTCAAAGTTGGACAAACCCTGCGGTTAGTGGGATAGGAGTTGGGAATCAATTTTTCGGCTAACAAGGGAATGTGTTGTATTCTTTGGTTAATTTGTTTCAAAGTTTTTCACCCTTTTCTAATGCTTGGAACCCTTATTAGGGGCTGTCAGCTCCTTTCAATACTTTGTTAGGGGGTGACTTCACCAGTTACGGAGGATTTTTGGCAGGAGTTGGTCAAACTCTGAATTTTGCTGGACCACAATGATCACCCTTTGGTTCAGTAGGCTCTAGAGTTACTTCGTTCAACTTGGTGCCTTTCAAAATCTAGGTCATTCTTTTTAGACCTTCGGGAACCTCGCCCATTCCGAATGCAATTCCCAAGGTCCTCCATGACTTCCTTTTCTGGCCATGCTTAATTTACTAGACTTGACTAAATTGACAAATGATCCAATTAGTAAAATCCATCTTGGCCTCTGGTCTCAAATAAACTTCCATCAGATATTCCAAAGTTCAAAGGGAAGAGTGGGGAAGACCTGGGAGACCATGTGACCACGTTCCAATTATGGTGCTTATCCAACTCCTTGATAGATGATTCGATCAGGTTGAGGTTATTTCAATGCACCCTAACCGGGAATGTGGACAAATGGTATATAGAGTTAAGGGGCACCTATACTTATTTCGCTGATTTGGCTAATATTTTCTAAAACCATTTTCAGTTTCCTGTCCACTATGAAGCCAAAACTGAGCTTCTGGCCAACTTTCATCAAGACACGACAACTCACATTTCGGATCATATCTAGGAATGGAGATGGAGAAAAAGGCTTATCAAAGATGAAATTCCACTAGAGTTTTGTCTCGAATGGTTCTCAAATCATTGCAACCTAAGATCTCAAAGGATGTTTCTCTTTCCAGTGTTTATTCGGAAGAGCAGGTTATTTTTCGAGCCCAACAATTAGATCTGATATATTCTCATTCTATAACTCTTTAGGAAATCCTACTTGACTTTCCTAGATCTAATATTGATTTAGCCAAATCGAAGCCAAGCCCTCACACTGATGGTATAGTTGGATCAATTGATGCAAATACGGTGAACGTTTTAAACCAATTGCAGCAATTGTCTTTACAAACTGCTTCTTCTAACTACGCAGCATTGTCTACACCTTTGCTTCCCAACCTACCTCCATAAACATTGTCTAGACCTCTAGCCCCAAAGGAAATCAACAATCTAATGGAAAGAAGAAAGGACGAGGTAAGAAGAAGAACCAGGAAGGGAAGGTTAATGTGAACAAGCCCAGCAACGGTGCTGGTGAGGGTAGAAAAGAGTCCAAGAAAAAGGTTAAATTTCCATGCAAGTTATGCAATGGAGATCATTTGACTCACCTTTGCCCTAAGATTCAAGATGCTCAGTGATTGTTAGTGCAGAAAGGGTCCTCTAGCTCCCATGCTATCCTGACTAACCATTTTCCCCAAGGGCAGCAATTACTTGCTGCACAAACTCGAACGTTGGTACCTCTGCAGGGGGTAACCAGGAAGGGGAAAATTCCTCAAATGTTTATATGATAAACTCTCATGTCGACGTCACCACACGAGCATGGGATCATGGTGCAATGGAAACATATAAGGCTAAATCTATTCCCGAAACCACATACCTCTTTCATATTGAGAGACCCTCTGTTGAGTCTATACCTTGGATACCCAAAGGTTCCGCAAAGTGCTTGACTATTAACCCTAATGCTAGGGCAACCCAAAACTACTTGATTGTAGAAGATCTGGCTCAAAGTCCTTGTGCTATGTCTGCATTGGAAGTACTCTAGTTATGTCCTGCTCAGAGAAGTGCTTTGCTTTCGGCAATTGTGGGAGTGGATCCAAATAATTCTTTAGTGCTCACTTCTGATATGTTGAATGCCAAAAAGAGACTTCCTCACCATATGGATTTTGAAATAATGTCCACTTACTGAAAAACGAATATTTTCCAGACAGTTATAGATGAGGGAGCTTCCACATGCGTAATGTCTATGTAATGTTGGAATTCCATTGGATCACCTTTAGTTGTTTCTTCACTCACTCTCTTAATAGGATTTGATGAACATTCTCATAGGCCACACAGAATTATCCTAGCTTTTCCTAGGTGTTAGAGGAATGGTCATTAATATTGAGGTAGAAATTGTTGATGCCAACTTGGATTACAACCTCCTCTTAGGAAGGAATTGGATTTACGAGATGGATGCCATAGTTTCATCTTTATTCTGCATCCTCTGTTTTCCTCATGAGGGGATAATTATTAAAATTGATCAGTTAGATTATTCTCTAGATGACTCTTGTACAACTTCGGATTCTACCATTCCATTGGTGGATAATCCCTATCAACCTATAGAGAATTTAGGAGCTGGGATGTACTCTTCCTTGATGGGTATATTTGACCTTCCCCTCATACAGCTAGAATCAATGCAATTTCATCCTCCAAGGGGCCTTCATGGAAGGATTTCTTTTGAACTCATTATTTTTCAGACCCTTGGACCTTACCTTCATCTAAGACCACATTAGATGAAGGGCAGGTTGATGGAATGGCATTTCCCATGTTTGCAATAGAACTTAGCTATCAATCTATCATTAACTCTACAGACAATCGTCCCACTCCTTTTTCAGAGGAGGAGTTAGATGGTGATGTGGCTCCAACATGGACCCTTGACTCTACTTTTTCTCTGGCTTACTTAGATACAATTTTACCATCTGACGAAGAAATTTTAGAAGCAATGACAGTTGTAGATTCACCATGGGAAGATTTACATCATCATTCATATTTTCTTCCTCTATTGCATGAAGTCAAATCTAGGTCCTTCAATCTGCTTACTAGCGATGTTTGTACAGTTTCAAACCCTTTGGCTCCAGCACACTTATCTGCTAAAGGTAATATGTCGGTTATCTCAAGAACTGTACCTATAAACATCTCTAGGAACAAGTTAGTGGAGCCCCGAATTAGGCTCTACCTTAAGAAGTATTTTGCTTAGGTTCCGGCCGAGTAATTGCTTGTTTGCATATATTGTATTTTTGTACATATTTGTTGGGTAGTTTGTGATATCAACATTTTTTTATCTGCTTTGGCAAGTGTTGACAGATGAACTGATATATTTCAAATTCACCGATGGTGCTAGTCGGCACACTCAGAATCTTGCTTCTGCAGCTTGGCTGATTTATTATCCATCTGGCCAGTTGATGGTGTCGAGGGGAGTATGTATTTGTTCCTGCTTCAAATAACATTACCGAATATAATACCGTTATTAATTTACTATCCGAAGCACTTTCTTATGGGATTGATTTGTTGGTAGTTTATCTTGACTCACATCTAGTAGTGTCACAATTAAATAACATTTATCAGGTTCGTAATCCTTATTTATATCGCCAATTTTTTAGAGTGATTGTGTTGCAACAACCATTTGTTTATATTACATATGTTCACATTCCACAATCCAAGAATTCATTAGTAGAATCTATTTTTAATAAAGCATTAGATTTTCATATCAATCATTCATCAAATTAAAAAAATAAAAAATTTGGATCTATATATATATCATAAAACTGCTTGTGTATAGATAAAGTGTTCAAAAGATAATATACGAAATTGGGAAAGAATGTGCATAATCATGTCCAATCTATTTATCGACCCAACTCAGGATGAGTGCCTAAAAAGTTAACTACTACATGGGCTACACACCGAAGTATGTGGACCTAGTCCCGTGGTACTCCTACCACATGATGCTGCATCTCCTCAAGTAGATCCTCTATGGCTATCATTGGTACCTGGTGAGTCAATCCCACCAAGTTTCTCTGAACTGCATACAAGACCCTCTCTGTCTCAGCCGCTGCCTCTTTGGCACATCTTCCACGATGCTTATGCCTCGAAAATCCATCTGGTCTCACTGGACCCACATCTGGAACATGGTAATTTTGTCAGTATTTTGTCCTATCAAAAATATTTCTAAATTCACTTCATATTTAAAAAGAAAAAAAATCTTAAAAATTTTACAAAAACTTAAAAATTGTTACCTATGTCTCCCCATGCTGCGTTTGGTGGCAACACCAAGTCTGGATCTCCTTGGAAATCTATACCAGCATATGAGTAGTTGTTGACTGAAATGATATGTTGGTCCCACCAGGTGAAAAAATCATCATCGAAAGTCTTCCTAGGCACATCCCCGCCTCCAAGGTGTTTCATCAAGTCAGCCCATCTACCCATCCAAGGATCTCGCGGGCTGCTGATGTAGACAGATGCTTTGGGATGTAGCCTAGGTACCTTCTCAAAGAAGAAGGAGCATAAGATAGTTCCATATCCAAAGTTCTTTATCTGATCCTTCTGAATGGAAGTTAGTCGGCTCTTCATGTTGGTCAGAAGAGGTGTGCACCAGTTGAAAACTATGGTAAGGAATTCCACTACCAGGCTCATGGACACTCGTGAAGCCTGATGCAGTGAAGCTTATCCATTTACCCTCGTAATGGTAAATAATAGAATCCTTAGAGATAAGCTATCCATGTGCTTGATTGGAATCTGACTTCCAATCTTTTCCGGGTGCCAAGGAGAGTATATATGTACATAGTCTTCTACTAAGAGACTACTTCTTGTCCTGCAAGTCAAATGTGCAACCTCCCCTCTTCGGGAGAGACCTGTAATAAAGTAGATGTCTTCAACCTCAATCTGTAGAGGCATTTGATCTATCATGAAGGCGTCATCCTCTACACTGTAGTAGTGGATTTTCAATTCGAGCAAGCATGTGTTGTCTTTCATGTTCGACATTTTGAATAATTTCAATAAGCCACACCCTCCCAATGCATCTAGCACATTTTGGTCATTCATTACCTCATTGTCAATTGTTGTATGCACTCTCTCTCTCTCTCTCTCTCCATGTGATGGTCATCCTGAAAAAATTTGAGTTTCAACCGTTAGATTTTGTGTTTAAACTTCAACTACATGTGGGTTCCTGTTACACAAAAATATCGTCACCTTGATTATTTGCAGTCGGTATGGGTCTATCACCACCTATACCAGCCTCCTAAGCAAGTCTCAGACCTCAGCTCTTCAATACAAGCTTTGGAAATGAGAGAAAGACATGAAAAAAGCAATGTAACTCTGGTTCCACACTTTCTCTCACTTTTGCCTACGGGCCCGCACCTTTTGTTCAGGATATCTGTGTACTTATACGCTCTGTATGTAAAGGGGAGGGTGCGTACCCCTGTGAGTCAAAGGCACAATTTTTTATCTTAAAAAACTCACTTTGGGTTAATTCTAGAGTTTTCTAGAAGGAATTTTGACGTGGATTGTTCACTCCAAAGTGGTTCATGCATCCCATAAGAGGAGGAGCTAGTCCCTTGTTAGGAGGAGCTATCCCTTTGAAGGAGGATTCTATCCCTTTGAAGGAGGACCTAGTAACTGATCTCCATTTCACTATAAATTGAGGCATTGGGTTAGTGGCTGGAGGGGTTAGAAGCTGAAATTTTGAGGGTAAATGCTAGTGAAATCAAGACTTCCTATTGAGCTTAAGAGGAGAGATCACATACCTTTTTGGCTTCATTGGGGAGTGAGTGAAGCTTGTCAAAGTAGAGGAGACTTCTTGTTGGACCCTGGGAGGAGCTTGTACAACGTCAAGGCAAAGGTTGTAAAGTTCTTCTCCTTTTGAATTAATACAATCAAGCTCATTTTTCTCAACAAGTATCTCATGTTATTTGTTTCATGGACTCCTTGACTTTCATGTTAAATATGTTTTATAATACTGGTTACTCAGGTGCTACTTAATCGTTTGCCTTGTTTGTCTTTGCAGGTTTGTGACAAAGGAAATTACTTGGATCAAAGGAGCGAAGGCATCTCCAAACTTGCGTTGGACATGAGGTAGGCCTTAAACACATTTGTTTGCCATTATTTATAAAGCGCATTTAGAGAAAGATAGTGTCTGGTTGGTTTGTTTGTCATTAGGTCTTCATTATATCTAGGAAGGTCTATCTTGTCCGCAAGATCGACTCATTCCGCGTGACAGGAAGTATGCAACATGACAGTGACAAACCCCTCCAAACTAACTCAGTTCATGATCTTGGGCAGGTGACGTGGAGAAGGTCAATCAACAGTTATAGTCACTTTAAAAAATAATGAGGAATTAAGAGTGGATAATATCTTAAAATACCAACCACAAGAGAATTTGACATAAGCAACAATCAATGGTTATTAATCTAATGATGGCGGTGATAGATTCTGCTATGATGAAAGTGGTAGAAGAGCAATAGGTACAGTGGCGCTTCTAGATAGAAAGTTTCAACATGACCCCTAGTTCTTGTGAAGATTATTATTGGTGGGAAGAAGCTTGGAACATTTTTAGAACTGGTATTTACCTCGTTTACAAAAATTTGGCCTCAATAATTACCTTATTTGTGAATTTCCTTTTTTATCTTGCCGGGATGTGCAAAAAACGAGAACTTTCCTAGAATAAAATGTGAGATCATGGAAGAAGAGAGGTTTGTGTTATCTCTTTATCCAAAACATGAAAAATGAATTATAATAAGTACTAATAAAATATATCCAAATAAATATATCAAAACAAAGTTCATTTTTTTTACTTGTTGAGGGGTAGCGACACCTTAGACTACTCGACAGTAATTTGTTAATAACTTATTTGTTCTAAGCCAAATTTGAGTGACTCCAAATCTATATGAAATTAAATTTATAGGGTTATCTCTAGTAGAAATAGGTTTTAAATAAATTTCAATACAATATTTCAAACATGTTCAAAACAACCACTATAATAGAGTTGTTTTCAATTTTCCAGCTTAAACCAAAAGTCCATATTTTAAGCATAATTTTTATTATTATTGATTTAATCGATTAAAATTAGAGATTAAAGTAGACTCATGTAACTATATTCAATAGTAACACGTTTTTAATACAAGAAGAATTGATGGGTCAAATATTGCAATGAACAACTAGAAAATGGAGTTTTAAGAGTGTTGGTTTATGATAGACAAATGGTATTTTCGTCATAATTTTCTCATATGATATCGAAATAGTGTGATTCAAATTTATCTTTAAACTAGATTCATAGGAGAATATATGATAGAAAAATGTTTTCAAGATATGTCCGTTTAGGCATCTAAAAACTAATTGTTCCAACTTTGTCCCTGAGTTACCTATTATACACCCTACCAATTTTTCAGTCATAACATTTTCGTTTGAGCTCCAAAAAAAAAAAAAAAGATGAATTAGGCAATAAATCCAAATGGTTAATTTAAATAGAAACATGTGTTAGAAATGAGCCCATATGATCCCCCACAAATATAATTTTCTTGTCAATGTTAACCAAATAATGTTGCAAAAATTTTATTTTCAGATAGTAAACATATATGTTTGATTATTTTTCTATAATATCCTACCCTAATTTGATTGAAGAAAGGAAGATCTTGTAGAAATTTCTTATAGATTCAAATTCCTAATTGTAATTTACTAAAACATTAGACTCGAATCTACTCTACTCATCAACAGAAATAATTAAACAATCGTGAAATCACAAAGCATACAAAAAAAAGAAATCAATCAGCGCATTGCAAAATTATGTCTTGAGGAAAGCCACAACTAAAAACCCCTGCTATGTATTTATTTCATTAGTCAGAAAATATGAGAAGATTACAATGCTTTGCTCAAGCCTAAGCAACATCTGCACTATCTCTATCTGTCTCACTACTTCCTAGGTTGACTCTGGCCAACGCTTAGCTTATCTTATAGCCTTCCAAGATCCTACTTCCTTGCATTGTTCAATGAAGAATTAGGCCCCTATTTAATAGGAATTTTCCTCCATCAATATTGTGCAATTCCTTTAGGCTCTTCCTCTAACTGCATGCACCATCTGTACAATTTGGATAATTACACAATTGATAGTACATTTTCCTTGAACTACAATATCAACTGGGTAACTCTCAAATCTGACATGCATGTGTTATTTATGAGTGTATCACCAGTTAACTAGTTGAAAACATGAAGCATCACTCCACTGTTAGACCTCCTTCTAGTTCCTCCAACAGTTGGAACTAGTTTAACTAACTTTAACTCAGATAAAATGAATTAATTAATTACAACTCAAAATAAACTCAAAAAGGGCCCCTATAATGTCAGAATTACTCTACATGACTCAACTTAGACCCTCAACTCGAATTAACTAAGACAACTAAGTCATATTTAATTTAGTTAACTCGTAGAAGTTTTCTTGTGATGTGGAATTACAATGTTCTCCTAATTTAATTCAAGGGAAAATTAAATTAGGATTTTTCTTGTTTCATTTTCAACACTCCCTCTCAACAAGAAATGGATTCACATCTACCCTGATCCACCACCTTTGGAATGTGTTACATGCAACAACCCTCACTATTGTTGTTGCTACTGCAACTGAGAATAACAAGTAAATAAAAATAATCATTAAATCAATCTGCAACTGTCTACTGGGAAAATTGTGTTGTTGTTAACTATGCTACTGAGCCTCCTACTCTACTATCAACTCTACTTTGCACTCCTCAGTATCTAACTAACATTGATCCTCCTGTTGCTAAATATTATTGTCCCCCGTAGCAAAGTAATGATCCATGAGACAAAAACACCTCAATGGACCCTGCCCAAATTTTTGCAACTATTGGGACTATTGGTTCACTTCGCCCCACCTCACACCAGGAGGTATAATTGCATGCAAAGAGAACTCTAAGCTACTCATACTATTATTGTTACTGCTTTGTTTCTTCTTCTGCACTACTACTCCAACTATTGCAATAATGAGTTTCATTTCCCCATGTCCTGAAGTACTAGCTTCCATAGGGTTGCTCCCTCTGAAACTAGACTCCCTCTGAGTCTTGATCTCCTTATGGGAAATATCTCTACTCCTCAATCTACCAATTTCAATGACCACAACTCCCTTTTGGGTCACTAAACATTAGCTCATTGATCTACCCACTAACAACCTTCTAACTCCATTAAGAAGTTTTCACATAGGGTCTTCTGGATCTGCCCTAAACTAGAGCTCCATCAATCTGCAATTTGAAATTCCTAATCTAATGTGAATCCTGCTTTGATAGTGATTCCTGCTCTAATACCATGTAGAAATTTCTACAAATCTAGCTTTGATACCATGTAGAAATTCCTTGTACATTCAAACTGCTAACTGTAATTTACTAAAATAATAGACTTGAATCTACTCTACTCATCAACATAAACAATTAAACGATCACAAAATTATGAAGCATACAAGAGAAAGAATTCAATAAACACATTACAAAATGATTTCTTGGGGAAATCCATAGCTAAAAACCCTTGCTATCTGTATATTTCATTAGTCAGAAAAGATGAGAAGATTACAATGCTTTGCTCAATCCTTAGTAACCTCTGCACTCTCTATTTGCCTCACTACTTCCTAGGTCAACTCAGGCCAACAATTAGCCAATTTCCTAGCCTTCTAAGCTCCTAATTCCTTTCATTTTTCAATTAGAAATTAGGCCCCTATTTAATAGGAATTTTCCTCCATTGGATTTTGCAATTCCTTTAGGCTCTTCCTCTGACTGCATGCACCATCTGTACAATTTGGATAATTATATGATTGATAGTACACTACCCTTGAACTCCAAACTCAATTGGGTAACTCTCATATCTAACATGCATGATTTATTTATGAGTGAATCATCAACGAATTGGTTGAACACATGAAGCAGCACCTCACTGTTAGACCTCCTACTAGTTCATCCAATAGTTAGAACTAGATTAACTGACTTCGGGTTAGATAAACCAAATTAATTAATTACAACTTAAAATAAACTCAACTAGGGCTCCTATAATGTAGGAGACACTCTACATGACTTAATTTAGACCCTCGACCTGAATTAATTGATCCAACTAGGTCAAATTAACTTAGTTAACTCGTACAAGTTATCTTGTGATGTGGAATTATAATTTTCTCCTAATTTAATTCGAGGGAAAATTAAATCAAGATTTTTCTTGTTTCATTTTGAACATATCTCCTTCAAGTGTAAGATTACTTCCAACCCAACTATGTGCGCAACAGATATAAAAATGCATTCATACTCAGATTTGAAGTATAAACTTTAATGCATACCAGAGAATGAAAAACTATATAATTTAATTGATAGGGTGCCAAGAGTTGTCAAATGATGGAGGAATATTGCATGTTGACGATTGTTTGGAACCAAGCTTCAATATGATCCACATATTCTTGGTACCTTGATTCACTAAATAGTTTTGATGTATGTCCCTTTGTGAGGATGTGTAGATCCTTCATGGCTTGTTCATTTCTCTCTTGAATGTTCAATGGTTCTAATGATAAGCATGAAATAGGTTCCTCGATCTCAAGCTCCAATATCATCTCTTCACTGATGATTTATTCTACTTCAAATAAACAAGAATGATCAAAGAAAATTCTTGGGATTTCCTCTAAATATGGTTCATGAACCTTCCAATCTTCCCCTTGATGTTGTTCATAAGTCCCTTCTTGTTGTATTCCTCTTGAGATACAAATGTATTTTTTCTAGACGTTTTTCCCATTGGGATGGTCACAGTTTCAGTAGATTCAACAAGGATAGTTTTTCCAACACTTGCTATTACAACATTAGCTATTACAAAACATGTTGTTACAACATCTGTTGTTATAGAATTTTTTGTTAAAACATGTGTTGTTACAACAATTTCAACAGTAACAACATTAATTGTTACAAAAGTTTTAGTTGTTTTAGCAGTGCTAGCTATTACAACATCCAATGTTACAACATTTGTTGTTACAATAGTTTCAGAAGTAATAGTAACATCATTGTTATAGTAGTTTGAGCAGTAACAATAACAACAACACTATCAGTTATTATAGTACTTTCAACAGTTATAATAGTAGTATCAGTTGTAACAATAGTTTTAGAATAAGTTCCTATTACGTGTTGTTCCTCTAATGATCTTTGTATTAAGGCTTCTTCCTGGGGTGAATTATCTTCTTCATGCTTTTTGGTAATAGGGGAAATTCTTGAATTTACTCCTCTCCCCAATTTAAAATACATTTCATTACATTCAATGGGGGATTAAGTGGGAAAGAAAAGCACTTCATATTATTGTACAACCTTATTGTTTGGATTTGGATTACATTGCATAAGTAGATGGGACCGCAAAGATTGATTACTTGGTGGTGCATTAGTTGTTGTTGTCTCACAGGTGGTTGATTTTGTATATGAAATCACTCTAGAAAGGAGGCTCCATGCCATCCTTAAGGTCATGAGAATATTTCAATCATAGGAGTGGACCATTACGGGCATAGTGTGGGGTATTGAATTAGATGAAGACTAGGAATTTTCCATGGAAATATAGGATTCTGAATTTGTTGGGAAACCTACTGAGAATCATACATGTGATTCTAGGTATTGAATAATGATGAAGGATTTTGGATTATACTAGATTGTGGGGCTTGCCATGGCTTATTAGAGCCACAATATGTCTGCTTTGTCTCCTCACTTGGTTCCTTGAATGCTTCTTTTAATCCTACTAGCAATGGGAAATGATTTATTGAGTGATTCTCCTTGCAAATACCACAAACTTTTAGACTACTAAGTGGACACTCTCTGAGGGATTGCTTCTTCCTACAATTGGAGCAGAATGTTGCAAATTCTTTTCCAATTTTAGCATCCTTTTGTTTTTCCTGCAAAACATCCATTTGTGAAGGCAAAGAGCTAAGGATATCATTTTTTAAATTTTCAAACAAAATACCAATTTCTTCCCTTGTGGATTCACCATTGGCTTCGAGTTTCTCATTGAACGATTCCTTGAAGCACCATTTCTTCATTTCTCAACAAGATTCTTTAGCTAGTTGATGCATTCTGTCAGCACATGGATTAGTCCACAGGGGAAAGAAATTCCTACTTCGAATGAAATTTGTTGGAAAAAAACTTAAATGTAGGAAATGAAACCTATATGTCGTGACTTTTTATGAGGTTGAGCCCACTTCAGTTTGTCGAAGTGATGCGTAGGTTCTTACCTCTCATCTTACTGCTTGAAAACCTCATATGTAGGGACACATCCACCACATTCATGAATAATTCATCGTTAAACATAAAACAATGTTAGTTATGCTCTTGCACCCTTAATAACCTCCTCGACAACAATACTAACATGTTGATCAAACAAACTGTCTTAATAAAACAATTTAATTTGCTCAGATATAAATTATCAATCCAGGTAGGTCTTTATTTCAAGGTTATCATGCAAAATATATGCAGGCAACAATAGTTAACTAGAATTGGAGGATTTCCAATGAAAATATTTCTCCTAAAATAAGAATGATGTCACTCTTCACACTTGCAGGAATGAAAATCAATCTCACTTTCAAACCCTCGCATAAAAATAACTCACTACACACAATGTTGGAAATGCAATCAGACTTGCACCTATCCACTTTCAAGTCACTGTTGTAAGGAAAAGAAAATCATTCCTTGAATCAATTTACAATCAACAACTAGCTAACATTATGTTTCAATAACAAATTATAAATTTGTAGCAACAATTGAATAATATCAACAACAATTTAGTAAGGATAGATCCAATAACTATGTTATCACATGAGCAATCTAGATTAAATATTCTGCAAGTTAAATTAACCAACAATAGTAGAAATGTATATTAACAAGAATCTATAATAGTGAGAATTGAAAGTATAAAAATAATTGAGTTAAAATAACTTGCAAATAAAAAAATATGTAGCATATAACTACCTCTACTGACATAAAAAACCCTGCTAAAGAGGAGGGTCCTTCCTCTTCAGCAGGGGCTGGTGATTCACATATCACAAATCAACAATTCAAAGATAATCCACAACCTGTGAAGATTGCATTAGCTTTGGAAATGAAGTTACAAGATGTGTTGTTACATGGATGATAGTGCCTCCCCTTCCTAGGCTAAATTATTAATTTTCTTACTTACCCTCAACATGTTCTCTTCCCATACATTTTATATAAAGAGATAAAGGGACGAATTAGAACAAATCCCCCAAATCTAGGTTTTCATAGTTATGGACAGATTACAAAATATTAACTCTATTTGCTTTTGGGATACCTTAGTGGGAAAACAACTCAAGATATTATTACAATAGATTTATTTTTTATAGAATCCATTCAGAATAGGATGGAGTTGTTTCAGTTGCCAATTGATTTCTCCATTTGGGATGCAATTTTTCAACAATCGTAATAAGAAAGATATGCCTAAAAGGACCACATGTAGCTCCCAATCCATAAACTTTTTGAATAAACCACCTACTTGTCACCTAACCATGGATGTTCTAAGAAAAAATGATGTCGCAAATTTCCCAAATTTGTCTTGGTTTGTCTGAAAATTAGGTCTGAAGTTAGTCACCTACTTATGTTTGCATGAGCTATCTAAATTATAGATCATGAGCTAGAATCTAACAGATATGACCTGGGTATGATTTAGGTAACATAAATCCATGTTAACATCCCTAGAAACAAAATCCATGTTCCAAAATTTCTCTTGGAGCTATGTCAATATTTTTGGTCTCAGGAGTTCGTTAAACAAGAAAGAAATATAGAGAAAATGAATAGGAAACTAAAAGTATACATGCACAAGTAAACACAATGTATTTAAGTGGTAAAACCTTGAAAATGTGTTAAGGAAACCTTCATGGGGCAAGGAATTGGAAATTTGTTAACCAAAGATGATTTTCCATGATATAAGCCTCTCAGGCCATCCCAATTAATATGGGAAATTTGTTAGATAACTCCTTCTCGTTATGAATCCCCTCACAGTAATTTACAAATCTGTACCCACAGTTACATTTTTTTGTCATATTTCAACAAACTCCACCTCGAAAAAAAATTTCCTAATCCCTTGCTCATGCCCATTCATCATCTCTTCTACAAGCCAAGAGAAGCCAAACACCATCGCAACTTCTCTACTATAATTTGCTTTGTGAATATGTCTGCATAATTCTCCTGTTTATGGACCTTTTTGAGGGCTACTTTCCTGCCATCAATCACATGTATTATAAAATGATATCTTACATCAATGTGCTTGGTCTTGTTGTGATAATATAGATTTGTATCCAAATGAATAGCACTCTGACTGTCACAAAATACTTTCACTTTCTCCTGCCTCCTTCCAATCTCATCAAGTAGACCTTTTCACTAGATTGCTTCTTTACTGGCATCTAAGCACCTATATACTATACTCTGGTAGTGGACAACACAACTATTTCTTGAAGCTTTGACATCTAGCTAATTGCTCCACCTGCAAGAGTAAAGACATAACCTGTAGTATATCTCCTTTTGTCCAAATCACCTACATAAATATCCACAGACTGATCCTTCACTACCATTATGATGCAATGGTCACTTGTGCCTCTTAAATATCGAAGCACCCATTTCACTACTCGCCAATGTTCTTCACCTGGATTTTACATGAACCTGTTGACAACTCCAATTGCATGTGAAATGTCATGTCTTATAGATACCATCGCATACATTAAGTTTTCTACAGCATTTTCACATAGTACAGGATACATATACCTTTTTTCTTCATCAGTTCTAGGACTCAAAAACAAATAAAGTTTAAAATGAGAAGCTAATGGAACATTAATAGGTTTTACAATGTTCATACCAAACTTTTCAAGTACTCTTTCCACATACTTCTATATAACCAAATATTTCCATTTTGTCTATCTCTGTGTATCTCCATTCCCAATATATGTTTTTCTGCTCCAAGATCCTTCATATCAAATGTCCTAGAAAGATGAGCCTTTAACCTATTGATCTCTTCCATGCATTTGCTTGCAATAAGCATATCGTCAACATACAAAACTAAGATAATGAATATGCCACTGAAACTCTTGAAGTATACACAATGATCATACTCACTTCTAATAAAGTTTTGGCTCACCATGAAGGAGTCAAACTTCTTATACCATTGCTTGGGAGACTTCTTTGGGCGATACAATGATTTCCTAAGCTTGCAAACTAATCTTTTGTTGCGACCTTGTACAAAACCTTCTAGTTGTTCCATATATATCTCTTCATCCAAATCACCGTGTAGAAAAGTTGTTTTAACATCTAACTATTCTAACTCAAGGTTAAGTAATGCAGTTAATGTCAACATTGTATGAGTAGAAACAAGTTTTATGACTGGTGAAAAAATCTCATGAGAGTCAATACCTTCAACCTGAGAATACCCTTTTGCTAACAGCCTCACCTTATACCTTTTGATATTGCAATCAGTGTTTCACTTCAACTTGAAGATCTATTTTCATCCATTGAACCTTCTCCCTTCATGAATTTCTACAAGATCCCGGGGTTTTTCTTGGCTAAGGAATCCATATCTTCATCCATATCCTTTTTCCACTTTCCTCTATCTACATCATCCACTACTTGTTGACAAAAAGAAGGTTCCCCATCTTAAATAATCAATGCAAAAGATGAAGCAGAATCTTCATACCTTTTGGGTGTTCTTATTTCCCTTGTAGATCTTCTTAGAGTGACTGGTTTTTGAAATGGTTCTCAAATTTTAACAGTTTCCTTTGCATATTCTTCACCTTTTTCTTCAGAAGCATCTCCTTCCTTTCGAATTTCTGAAAAAAGTCTGGCCTCCAACTGAATTTGTTGATTTGGCAATACTTCTTCCTATTCAACTTTTTCATAATCTAATTTTAAAAGAGATGATTCGTCAAATGTTATATCTCTACTAATGACTATCTTCCATGAAGAAGGATCCCACAACTTGTGTCCTTTCACCGCATAGTCATACCCAACAAATATAAAACATTTCGATTTTGGATCTAATTTTGAGTGCTGATTTTTAGGAATAAGAGCATAGGTATCACAACCAAAAATTCTTAAAAGTGAATAATCACAAGACTAACCAGACCAAACTTCTTCAGGAATTTTACAATTAATTGCAACTGAAGGTGATCTGTTAACTAAATAACAAGCAATGGATATTGCTTCTGCCCACAACTCCTTTTGCAAGTTAGCATTGTTGATCATGCTTTTGACTCTTTCCATAAGAGTCTGATTCATATGTTCAGCAACACCATTTTGGTAAGGAGTATAAACAACAATTTCATGTCTAACAATCCCTTCATCCTTATAGTATTGTTTAAATTATAGAGAAGTAAATTCACCACCATTGTAAGTTCTTAAACATTTGATTGATTTGCCTGTTTTCTTTTCCACCATTTCCTTAAATTGTTTAAAAATATAAAATACATCAACTTTATTCTTCAACATAAAGACCCAAACTTTCCAAGATAAATCATCAATAAACGTTAATAAATATAAAGCACCTCCACAAGATATAATAGGAGATGGTCCCCATAGATTAGAACGAATATAGTCCAAATTTTTTTACTATTATGACTTCTAGTTTTAAACCTTTGTTTACATTGTTTTCCATACACACAATGTTTAGAAAAAATCCAACTTCAAGGATTTGAAATCATGAAGCAATTTGCAGGTCATTAGTACCTGAAGGCATTTCTTGCTCATGTGACCCAATCGTTGATGCCATAGGCGAGTACCTTATTCTTATTTCTCTAACATAATCACTATCTCACTGACGTGAGTACCTCCTTTGAGCATGTAAAGATTTCTGACATTTTCTACCTTCATAACAACCAGGGTGCACTTTGAGACTTTCAATACTCCATTATGAGTTGTAAACTTGTGACCATCCGAGTCCAACACTCCCAAAGAAATCAAATTTTTTGTTAATTTAGGTACATGTCTAACATCAATTAATGTTCTAACTATATTATCATACATTTTAATTTTAATATTTCCCATCCCAATAGTCTAACAGTATACATTATTACCCATAAACACAAAACTATCATTTACAACTTCATATGAAGTAAACCAATTTTGTTTGGACTCATGTGATAAGAAGCACTAGAGTCTAACAACCAATTTTCAACATTATAAGAGACATTACATACATGTAAAGTTTGATCTACCATACATAATTCTTCAGTAGATAAAACATCATCAATCATATCTGAATCAACTTGATTTTCTTCCTTCTTTGGATTTTTAGACTCTTTCCATTTCCAATAGTCTTTCTTGAGGTGTCCAATTTTGTTGCATTACCAACATTTGGCTTTACACTTCTTACCCTTTGATTTTGATCTAGAATAACCCCTTTCTTTATCCCCTCTTTGATTTGACTGACCTCTAGCTATCTTGGCTTCTGGTGCAAAGGTTTCAATATTGGATTTTCTCTGTACTTCTTGACATAACAAAGCTCCCACAACTGATTAAAATTTCAAAGATCAGTAGTGCTCAAACTGATTAAAGTTACGAAGTGGTCCCATGACTTAGGCAGAGAACAAAACAAGGTTATAGCTTTGTCTTCTTCCTGAATTTTAACTTCCATATCTGATAATTGGAAAATAACTATATTACAAACATTTAAATGTTCTGCAGCTTCTGTACCCTCCTTCATCTGAATACTATACAATTGTATTTTCAAATAGATTATGTTGGTTAATGATTTTGTCATATACAATTTTTCCAGTTTTTCCTATAAGCTTACAGTTGTACTCTCTTGGTACTGAGAACTCGAGCATCCAAGCCCTCCCAGTTTGCATCTGTCATGCTATCAGGCTGTTTCTCCACCTCGTCTAATGCTTTGTGCAACCCTTGTTTCATACAAAAACCCCTAATGTCCAGTTTCATAAAGAAAAGTTGTTCTTGCGGGTGAACTTCTCCTCCTCGAACTTTTCATTCGTCATTTTAGCCATTTATTTCCTACAAATCCTTCCTCCTAGGGTTTCCTTCTTTCAACTAGGGTTTCTTTAAAAGAAAATATTTTTATTTTTTTTCAAATTTCTTTCTGATTTCCCCTCTTCTAGCTAGGGTTTAAAGAAAATAAGGGTTTCCTTTGTCCTAAAAAACTTCACCCTTCTTTATTTTTAAATTTCAGAATTTCTTTCAATCCTATTCGAGCTTCTTCATTACAATTTTCTTGTCCTTTAAAAAAAATAATTCAAACCCTACTTCATATTCATTCAACAAATTTTGTTGTCAAAAAATAACAATTACATGGCCTCCACAGTAAGAAACATATTTTGTACCGTATTTTTTTTCGACTGGTATTGGTTTGACTGGTTCTTACACAACATTCTGGTTGGTTCTTGCATAGAAATTTGAAGAAACCCTCTTCCCGGACTTGCAGCAACGACCTCCTCTTTCTTGTTCAATAAATGAGTGGCTTGTTTGGCTACTCAATGTTCATGGCTCAATGTTCATCGAGACCTCTGCTCACAGAACTACATGCACATCGACCTATCTTGACTAGCAGCTCTAGACAGGCTCTACAAATTTCAAATCATGCTCTATTCCCTTTCTCCAGCAGTGGTGTCAGACCACTCTCTCCTATAGTAGGTTTTCTTCTCTTCCTTCTGCCAGCAAAACATCGTTCTTTCTTTTTGCAACAATATTTTTTTGTTCTATCACAATAATACTGTGTGGCTATCTTAGTGGCCACAAAAATTAATGGTGTGTGGCTATCTTGGCAGGCAAAAAAACAATGGGATCTTCCTTTCTTAACAGTGGCAAGGGTTTTTTTATTTTCTTCTCTGGCGACTTTCTCAACGTAATCCCAACTTCACAAGCTCTGATACCACTTGTCAGTCTCAAGAGTTTGTTAAACAAGAAAGAAATATAGAGAAACTGAATAGGAAACTGAAAATAAACATGCACAAGTAAACACAATGTATTTACGTGGTAAAACCTTGACAATGTGTCAAGAAAACCTCCACGGGGCAAGGGATTGG
Source organism: Pinus taeda (assembly GCA_000404065.3). Classification (NCBI taxonomy): domain Eukaryota; kingdom Viridiplantae; phylum Streptophyta; class Pinopsida; order Pinales; family Pinaceae; genus Pinus; species Pinus taeda. Next base: position 54,427 of record APFE030292316.1, on the reverse strand, counting down.
AAATTTATTAATCAAAGATGAATCTCCATGATACAAGCCTCTCGAGTATCCCAATTAATATGGGCAATTCGTTACATAAATCCTTCTCGTTATGAATTCCCTAACAATAATTTGCAAATTTTTACCAATAATTAAATTTTGTTGTCATATGTCAACAAATATTCCAACCATGGAGGTTGTTACTATTATTGCATAGGAACCACTACAACAACACTAGAAAAACCATCATCAACAAAACAAAGATTAAGGCTTTCTAATTCATCAAAAATGAAGGAAAATAATGATAATCAACTACTTTAACATTGTAATCTTAATGTGGCATATTCATAGGAAAACACAACAAGATGGATAATAGATGAAAAAATAAGTGTGGTAAAGTGATGAAAATGGTTGTTTAGAATGGTGAAAAATAGGACAATTTGGTGACGCAACATGCTAGTCTAGCTAGAAATTGATAACCAAAAACGTGGTTGGTACAAAATCCAGTGGACAAGTGAAAAAAAAAATGACTAATATGCAATTATTAGAAAAATAAGGTAGTTATTTAGGAAATTGCTACCAATTAACCATGATCGTGGTGGGAAATTGTGTTAGTACCCCCATATTTGATGAGAGGACATCAGTAAGAGTAGCATATCACCCCAGATCTTAGAGTCGTGATGAGGTGATATTCTGGAAGTGAAAATTGGGCACGTGGAAGTACGAGTTTTGGGAATACATGCATGCAGTACAATGGTGTCGTCAAGGGAGTCAGGAGGAACAAAGGAGGAACATATTAAATAGTAGTTGCAAGATAAGAAAATTTGAATCAAATCAAAGCCATGTATTAGATGATAAGGCTTCCAAGAAAGGAGTGATGGACATTGAGCCATGGGGAAAGAGAGAGTAACCTTTGCGGAACAAAAACCATGCACAAAGTTCCCTCTATTCCTAATGAAGGGTGGAGCTCAGTAGACATAGAGATACTAGGTATCTCCAAAGAATGGAAGTTTGGAAGCAACTTGGGTGGGTACTAGTGCAAAACCCAGTTCAAAGAGGGCCAAACCAATTGTAACCATTGGATACATATTAGAACCAAGGTATGTATCGTTGTTAAGAGAACCTCATGCTTCTATTTTAGTTCCTCGATGCTAAGTATACTATAGATATACCTCCCCTCCCACCTAGATTATGCGAAGAGGGGAGAATGTGAAGTTTTCTGGAGAAAATCAAGTATTTGAATCATGATATTTTTTATCCCTCTCGACTTCCATACCTCTAAGGTTATTTTCAACAAGTGAAAACCACAGATGAAGTACACATACTCGAACCACAGATATTGGCCCATGGATTATAAATGAATGGTATTTTGAACCTTTTTCACATCCCACATTTTAGGAAAGGGGACAAAGTAAGAACAATCACTAAATGCCTACTAGCATATGGCCATGGGGGATATTTGTCGATAGATATAACAATACCATTGACTATTAAATTAATTCATGGCATTACAATCCTACCAGTTGAGGGAGAGGATCTAGAGCCCATAATTAAGGATAAAACCATCAATGCACAGGTGACTAACACATATGGAACAGAGAGGGGAAAGAAGGGGTACCTAATCTAGCAGATCAATGATTAGGCTACCATATTTATTTTGCAAGTGATAGACTACAAATTATTGCACAAATGTAGTATGAACAAATTTTATGCAGGAGTTATTGTGGTGAAAAATTATTGCACCAAGGGAGAAAATTTAGGTTGAATGCCTTTTCTGCTGAAGTATTTCTAGAAAGACTTCTTGGACACTCAATAGCACAACACATAATTCCATTATGCATGTCTCTTCAAATTGATTTCTTTATTCACCTGGGAAAGGCCAAAGAGCTTTCAACTAGTGAATGATCCTCCTTTGCCCATTCTAGTAGTTAACTTCCATAACCTGTCGGATTTTGATGATCTAGATCAAAAGAATACCATCACAATCATGTTCTTTATTTATGGGGACATGTTGCACAAGGTTATTCTAGAGACTCCCTAGCTACCTAAAGAAATCCTAGTGAAGTTCAAAGGTGTTGCACAATTTTAGGTAGACCCACATTTTATCTAAATCCTATTGTGAGGGGACCCAAAACAATCCTAGTTGAAAATGAGTTGCAAGTTCATGTTGTCAGAAGTTAAAAAGGTAGTCGAATCATGGGAAGACACTTGGAAGTCACCCTTGGAAGATACTCCAAATATTAAAGAAATCTCGAGTGGTGAAGAGATTGATGGGTCCCCTTCAAATGAGGAGCAGTAGGAGGTACATTTTCTAGTCATTTTGAAGCAAGAACCACAAGAAGGACCATTGACATTGGGGGAAAAGCTATATCAAGGAAGAAAAGGATCTTGAAGAGTAGCATAGGGAGCACATTGACAATGTGAGAAAGGAAGAAGCCAAGGCCACTCATGCATCCCTAGTCCATACCGTGTTGACCAAAGATGACTTTGAAATAATCGGTGAGCGAATGGAAGAGGTGGAAACAAACAAGGTGGACAAGCTACAACAAACGGTAAGTGAATTAAGTACTAAGATGACCATCCAAGCAATTTTATCAAGGATTGGAATCCTACACACTACAAGGGTCCAACCCCAGTTCTACTAGTCCACGCCTAATTCATCCTCATCCAAGTAGCCCAAGAAAAAAAAAACTTTTCGAAAAAAGTTGTATAAGTGTGGGAGGCGGTTGTGTGGCAAAGAATTATAGATATGGACCAAATCAACCTGATAATGTCATGCTTGGATATGGAGGAGTTGACTTAGTTACAGTGCAGCATGGTACAAGAGTTACATGATCGTTTGACCATGACTAAGGGAGAAGTATATCAAACGCAAAGAACCTAAGAAGAGTTGTGCCAGGAGAGAGATTAGTTAGCAAAAGATAGAGTAGGATGGCACGCTTCCTTAATAGAAGTTTATAGGGAGCTCATAGAGGGTTCGGTTGAAGACTCTAGTCCAATCAAGGATGCGGTAGCAAAAATAAGGGAGGAAATATAGGGCTTACAAGAAACAGTGATAGAAGTATAGGCACACAAGCAATCGTAGACACTGTCAAAAGAATAAGAGAATACAAAATTAGTCCAACAAGCTAAGGAGAAAAGGGACGAATACAAGAGACGATTTCAGAACATGGTAAAATAGGACAATCAATTGTGAAACATTATGTTTGCAATCTTAGATGTGGTAAAGGCCATTGATCAAATCTTGAAAGATGATGAACATATACATTAAATTGAGTAAAGAGTAGGAACGATTAGATTTGCTGATAAGAGGAGTGTGGTACAAGAAAAGATATAACCCAGAGAGAAAAGGGACAATCTTTGTGAGGATAAAAATAAATGGACCAACCTTCAAGATCAAGTATTTGTAGTTATATATTAATGTAATAAATTGTTTAAGAGTTTTCAAAGAGAAAGCAATGAGGACACTAATGTTGTCACCCAATATCTGACCATGGATTAGTGCATGAGGTTACAAGTATAGGATAATAACTCAAGGCCAAGATTGAGGCACAAGAAGAATCCATAAATGTATTATAGAAGGTAGTAGATGAGAAAATATCCTTAGAGAAGAAGGATTGAGGGGCTTGGGATGAGCCACAGTTTTGTGTTGGGGGCTTGTTGGAGGCTATAATTGTTTTGTTAATTTTTTTCTAGGTAGGGTACCACACAAAAGGGAGTAGATGGTGCACAACATAGGGAGATAGAACAAGAAGAATGGACATGGAATGGGGAGGAGAAATATAGAAGATTGAAGGATGTATGCAGATAATATCAGGTAGTTAGGATTTTGCAGCTGATGGTGAGAAGAGGAGAGGAATGTATGTTAGATCAAATAAAGAGTAGGCATGATGATATTTGCTAATAAGAGGAATGTGGTGCAAGAAAAGATACAAATCAGAGAGAAATGACAAGCTCTGTGAGGATAAAAATAAATGAACCAACATTCAAGATCAGGTATTTGTAGTTATAGATGAATGCAATAAATTATTTAAGAGTGTGCAAGGAGCAAGCTGCGAGGAAACTAGTGTTGTCACCCAAGATCTGACCACCAGTGCATGAGGTTACAAGTATAGGATAAGAACTCTAGGCCAATATTGGTGTGCAGGAAGAATCCGTAAAGGTATTATAGAAGGTTTTATATGAGAAACTCTCCTCAGAGAAGAAGGACAGAGTGGCTTGGGATGAGTGACAATTTTGTGTTGGGGGGCTGTTGGAGGCTAGAAATTTTTTGTTAAATTTTTGCTAAGTAGGGTACCATGCAGAAGGGAGTAGATGGTGAACAATATAGTGAGATAGAATAGGAAGAAGGGACATGGCGTGGGGAGGCACCACGTAGGGAGTTGATGGAAACATATAGAAGAGTGAAGGACATGTGTGGATCAGATTAGGTAGTTAGGATTTTACAGCTAATGGTGAGAAGAGGAGAGGGATGTCGTGGCATGGGAGGTTAGAGAAATTTATAGGTAGAGGAAGTCTGACAAAGTGGAGGAAAAATATGGGAGATATTTTTAGTAGATGGTTAAGCCAACATGGGACAGCTAAGAGAGAATGTCAAAAATTATCCTAATGACCAGCCAACTGAGAGGAAAGTTGGAAAAGTGGAAGAATGGGCCAATAATGTTCAAGAAGCCGACAGGGATAGATAAAAGGAGATTCTTGAGATGGATAATATGTTGGAAGGTTGTTCAGGAGAATAGATGATTATACATTGAGACGATGTATGCTCAATACATAGCTGCTAAAGACGAGAGTGTTTCTATGATTTTGTCTTCCTTTTTGGGTCAGCAGTTTTAAGTATTAGCATCTAAGTCTATAGCTGCTCTATAGCCTCTGATGTAAAGGAAATAATCTATAGTAAGGGTGTCTGGTTATTTGTTGTAAATTCTTTTACTTTTATATTCTAAGCAAGGACGGATGGTTGGTGAGTCGAATTACTTAACATTTACATTGTAGCACCTAGTGCCTTTACTCGTTTATAATGAAGTAATAAAATGGATGGTTGGATTTTTATTGATATTCTATTTAATTATGTATGTGTTTCTATGGTTATTACATGTTGGTTCAATATATGTATAATGCCCATGTATAGCTATCAGTATGTTTGAGTGGCTTAATTGATTATACCAATTGAAGTTTTGGTACCAAATTAATAATTTATAGACCCTCGTAATGAATAGTATCTAATGCTTTTAATGTTTCCCAAAATGTCAAGAGGTGTAAGTTAGGACAACCTACATCGCACTGTCACTTGAGACTAGCATGCTAACCAGTGAACATAGGAGTCTAGAGGTCCTGCATTGTGCACAATCCTAGGATGGCAGTTAGGTGTCCATCTGATGGGAGTCTGAACCATACATTGTAGGTTGAAGATTAGTGTCTTGATATTTGAAAAATCCCATTAGACTATGGAAACATGGATCTAGCAGTCACACATTAGCATCTCAAGTGAGACTTCATCCACTCTGCGGACATTTCCAACAGGGTCGATGTTGAGTGGGTTTTGTTGGCCAATTGTGTAACAAATCTTGTGTTTTCCAGAATCCCATGTTCCAACATATATATTTTCACATTCATTGAGAGAAGCTTTTTGTACATAAAGATACAAATAGGAAATATACTATAGGAAAATTGGACTACAATGGGAATGATGCAATGAAACAAGGAAGTATTATGACAAGAATCATTTCCTTAAGTTCCATAATGAGGAAGCCTGTTGAACAATTTGAGAAAGGATGCATTGAAATTTTCTACAAGAATAGAAAACTTCCTCTCTTAAAATGAATTTCCATTTTTACTTGAATAATCCATGGAACTTCAAACTAATGTTAGTACCTTAAAACCATATATTCTTCATCCAAAACCCATCATGTACAAATTTGTCGATATGAATATATGCTCTTGGCATAATATTTATCCAGACAAGATTTTGAGAATGATAGGACATGATTTGTTAGAAGAAGGGTCTTTAGGGGATCCCTCATCACCCAACACAAGCATAGAAAAAAATATTGATTTGTAGAATTATTCATGAAATATTGGACTAACATTATCATGAAAAAATTATTGTGAACTTTTCCATCTAGAAATATAGTTTTCAAGTAAAGTTCATGTCTAATTGTACTAGAATCCTGCTTTTCACAGTTAGACTCATTTTTTTCTTTACTATTTATTTATTCTTTTATTCCTTTACACTAGCCTGATGTTATTTGGAAAATAAAATATCCATCAAGTGTAGGAGGACTTCCAATGCATTCACTTGTGGAACATGATCTCCTTTAAACTCATAACCAAATATGAAAAGTGTACCTTCATGAATGTCGAGATAGGAGAGGCTAGTTTCTCAAATGGATATGCTATGAAGAAATGTCAAAAAATGTAGTGCAGTGGCATGACAAATTTTTGGAATCAAGTTTAAATGTAGTATTTTTCTAACCTTATCTCTTTTATTATCATGCCACAAATTTCATCTAAATCCTGTTCATCCTACTCTTGAATGCATACTATGGATATGGTGATAAACATGTAAGATATTCTTCAATTTTTGGTTCTAGTGTCTTCTCTTCATCGGAGGTGGCCCATGACTCCTTGATTTCCTCAATGTGTTCATAAGGATAAGATGAAGCTTCAAGATCCTCCTATTAGGTATTTTCTTCGTCGATTCATTTCTATTTTACTATCCCTTGAAAAGTAAACACATCCCTAGAGACTGTTTTGAATCAAGGAAAAGTATTTGAGAATATCCTTTTAGGATTATATCCTCATTTACTCAAAAAATTCTTGATAATTGTACTCATAAATGGATTAGCATATAATGCTCTTAAAACACCTTAAATAATTAAAACCTAATCCTTAATGATCATATTGAAATGGATTTGACTACAAAAATGAAAACTCACCACACTTTATGTACATGGATGACTCATGCTACGGAGACCTTTTTGTCATCAAGTTATTTATTCTTCATGAGTTAGTCCCTTTTTTCCAAGAAATATTTTTTCATAAAATAACCATAATATCAATTCTCTAATCCCTTTTGCATCTCCCTCTAAATGATTCCAAAAATGTTAAGAAATTTAATTACTTAAACTATGGACACTAAAACTATCAATTGAGGAGCATATGCTTATGAGATGCATGAAATGTATGTGTATTATTAGAGTATAGACCTAAGGAATTAATCAAATGAAAAGGACATACAACACTTGTAATTAACATCTACTAAAGCTGCAACTTTATATTTATTACAACCTTTCACTTTGTCCATTATGTTCATGTAAACAAATTCTGATCAATTCAATGCATGAGAATAGGGATGGATGAAACTACAAATGAACTACAATGTACATATTCAACAATGTAAATAGATATATAAATTAGGAAATTCATATCTTGAACTTGCACAAGAAACAAACTAATTTCTCAACTATGGAAAACCAATAGGAAATGACATATACTAATATAAATAATAAAGATTTATTGTAAACTAATCTATAGATACAAATGAATTATTGATATAAGAGATGAGAACCAAAAATGAAATATACATATCTATTCCAACTACAGAGTCTAATTGAAAGATAAAGCTAAGTTTAGGGGCCCTCCCAAATAACTCACATTATGAATAATTACAATGTTATAGACTAATTACACAAAGAGAGAATTGGCTCAAAATATTAATGCAATGGCCTTGTATTAATTAATTCACAGGTTAAATATTACAAGCATGAAGTTAAATACTCTCCTTTCTCTTTTCTCTTCCCCACCCCCTTTCTAGATATCAATATATCATTTTTTTATAAAGTTACAATATATAAGGGAGGTACATCCCATAACTACTTAATCCTAAACTTATGGATCTCAACTATTTAGACTCAAAATAGAATATATATTCCTCCAATAATGGATAGTTTGATACCTTGAAGAGATGACTAATACAAAACAGTTTATGAACTTTATGATCAACACATTTCATGACTAGAAGAATGACATTATTATGCTTAGAATCCTATGTGTGCCAATAGTTGATTGAATATTTGACCATAATCCTGCACTCTTGATGATGATATCTATGGCTTGCAAGATAACAAGAAACCATATTAGTGATATATCAAACATAACCCATATGATCAAATTTTGTCCTGGGTTTGGGAAAATATGTAAACTATTGAGGCTTTATCAAAATTCCAAAAGATTGACTACTATAATAATTCTAGTAGCAAATGGTTTTATGATAACAAATAGACTACTAGAATTTTGAGCCATCATAAGAGTATATCAAATCCACTACTTGTGAGATAAAAATAAGTTCTAAGATAAAAATATCCTTAAAACAATGGGAAGTATCTTAAAATCATCAATCGATTACCTGATAGATATTTTTAGAAGAATAACCTTAAAAAGGGAATAAATGTAATGGTCAAAATTGATGAGCCTCAGTACTGCAACAAGAATGTTGCAACTCCCAAGGCTACCAACTTTAATTATCAACCCGAGCTTCGTACAAACTTAAGAGGTATAGGCACTATATGTGCAACATACACTATGTCCTTCCTTTGTTGTCATGATGTAATGGAGTGCATGTCATGAAATCAAATCCTAACTAGTTGTAGAAATGGAAATGCTTGAAATGGAAACCTTAACCTATTGCAAGAAAGAATATACAAGGAAGGAAAAATTATTCTAACTGAATAAAGTAAAGATCATTAACTAAATATCAATTATTACATTTCAAAGATTTTAGATACATTGATAGAGTTAATTGGATATGGCAATCAAGAAAATCATTATTGTATTATCCAATTCATAAATTTGTCCATTAACCCAATTCATTGAGATGTTTTGCATGGGTAAAAAGGCAAGTCCTATGTGGTGTTTATTCCTCATCAACCATTTATTTAGATCCTATGGTTCATGATTCAACCCTAAGGGAAAAAACCAACCTTTTTGGGCAAATTTGGGCAAGTATATACATGTTGGAAGAGTGCTACAGGAAACACATTCACTACAGGAATATATAATTCACCAAATGACCATGAAAATAAAATACAAATTGGATGGGACTGTTTTTTTTATTTACGAGGATGTCTTAGGCCTCCATTCCAAGTGGAATCACTCAAAATAACCCATGTTAACACATGATAAAAAAATGAAAGAAAATTACTAGTCTAAAATCTAGAAATTCGAGAACTAGTGAGCTAGTTAATCTATCAAATGCCTAACCTAATCAAGTGTGAATGAAATGGGTTGAATTATTTTATTAACTATATTTTTTTTTTTTATCTAATGCAATTGGAATCAACTTGATTGAAGCTCATTAGCATGTTCTCAAAAATAGCATAAATTTACTACTATTTGCCACAAGGGACTTCCAGAAATTTAGATTTGGGAATAAAAAAACTAATCCAAGTAGCTCAATGATTAATATGACCTTCCAAAGATGTTCAAATGATGAAATCATTATTTTTATCCTGCAAAAGAAATTACTTCAACCATTTAACACAACGCTAAAACAAAAAATCATTAATACTAAATGCAAAAATAGAAAAAAGACAAGAACAAGAGATGGATGTGAATAAGAAGTGAAAGGAAGAAAAGTAAATGATACAAAAGGGCTTTGAGGCTCCTGGGATGGCCAAGCCCAAGGAAACTCAGAGTCTTATGAAGGAAACCAATATTTAGAAGTTGAACATGGCACCAATATTCATTATTTCCCTCAATACAATTACATCCCTCTAAGAAATGAAAATGAAGCTACAAAAATACGAGTTCTCTCCACAAGAAGACTAATACAAATAAACCCCTAAAGGAAAATTTGACTTGGTACTTATAAAAAATTATTAGGAATCATTCCCCATTAAAGGAGGAAGCTTTCCCCTCCAAAATCCCTCAAACAGTGGATCTCGTTCTCAACACTAGGAATTTGCATTAAATGACAAGGAACGTGTTCCTAGATTTTCTCAATCATTGGAGATCCAGAATCTATGCAATAATTTCAAAATATCTTGTTGATTTATTATCCAATATTGATCCTCCTATAGTAAGAAGAATGTACCTAAATTATCTCGTCCTCCAAATCTCCATAATCTACTCAATATTCTCACAATATTCTACAAAATAAATAATATTAGGCACAAATATGAAATTATCCATAAACTTCATAATGAACATATTAAAGATAAAAAACATTATTCAGTGTATAAGGAGAGGTTTAATATAGCCTTCATGTGCCTAAGAAAGGTTAGATGGGCCTTAATTTATGTCTAATTTGGAGGCCCATCGTACCCCCTGCTGAAATTGTTGTTCATCCTCTGAGAAACCTATTCGTTTTTCTCGCCTTGTTGTTCTTCATGTATGCTGACATGTTTCATATTTTTTTTGGTCTATTTGATTATCTTTCTATTGCTCTTCTTGTTACTTCATTTTTCTATCTCAATTTCCCAAGGAAGCACTACTGTAGGTTGAGGTTTCTTCTTTCCCTCAGGTAGTTCTTCAACTGTAATGAGCTGCACACAATCTGAATCCTATAGAAACTAAATTTTGCATGCCAAAAGGTGGTGGGTCTACCTTTTATTTTATTTTTTATTTTTTCATTTTTTCCATTATTTATATTTTTTTTCAACTTTCTCTATTTTTTTATTGCATGCAAAATAAACTCAATGTGCTTTGAGTTAACTAGGTTGGCCCTCATCTAACCCTTCACACTCCTTGTCTTCCATCATGACTAAATGATTACATCCCACTTTCTCAAGTCCTTTTCACTTTTGTCTTGTCCTCTCCCCCATGTGTAGGTGTCTTGGTGGAAAAGTGAAGTTAATTGCTAGATAAGTTCGAGGTTGCTCTACTACTAATCTTGGCTATAAAAACCTTTTTCCTTCATACACTTGCAATGCTTTTCAAGATAAAATAAGTTCATAAGAAAGGTTTAAAGGATTTCATACCTGAGCATTACCCTTGATGTCTTTGTGCAGGTGATATTGAGGCTCCTGATATGAATGTTGAAATTTCCTTTGGTGCTCCTGAAGCTGCCGCTAATGACCTTGAAGCTGCATGTGATAATCTATTGGAGGTCCTATTGTTGATAGCCTTGAATCTAGAGGTATCATAGGTTTCTTTTTTTTTTTTTGCTTCACATCCTTGGCTAAAATGTTGCTACTAAGCTTCATAACATGATGATTTCAGAGGTGTTGACCTCCTTTGTTTGCTGATGCATAGGTCTTCATAGCATGATGTTTTTTCTAACTAATATAATCTATTTTGTGTGCAAGCCTCTTTGTGGCTTTTAATTTGTTGTTGTGGGAGTTGAAGGATGCCAACCCACATTCTAAACCTATGTCTTCCAGTTACGGTGAACAAGTTGTATTAGTCATATCCAACCTTTTTGCAATGTTGGGATTGGCTATGGGTAATGTTCACCTTCCCCACACTTTTCACAAATTTCATACACACTTTCAATACTTCATCTCACCATTCGTTTCCTCCAAAACCCCTCAGCCTACTTCCTGTAGCAATTCAATACATTATGTAGCAGTATAGGGAAGCCTGTAGCAAACCTGTAGTAGACTTGTTTTGCCCATATCTCCCAAATGGTATACTAAATTGACCTGAAATTTTCTAAGCATGTTTCCATAATCCTTATGCACTTGCCCATAAAAAAAAATGCCCAATGGATGCACGAATCTCGAGAAAAATAAAAAATGGTTGTAGGTGATGGGGTTGATTTTTCAAAAATTGTGCACTTGAATTTGTTGAAATTTCTTGGGAATGTTACCATCATCCATATGCATCTCCCCATGAAACATATTGGCAAATGGATGCACGAATATCAAGAAAATTTAAAAATGGTTGTAGGTGATGGAGGTCAATTTCTCAAAAAGTGTGTTCCAGGATTTGCTAAAATTTCTTGGGCATGCTATTATCATCCATATGCATCTCCGTCTAAAATATCTTGGCAAATGGATGCACAAATTTCAAGATATGCCAAAAATAATTTTCTGCTCTATGTATTTTTACTTCCCGTAGCAAAACAACACCTTATTGTAGCATTTTAAGACAACAAGGAAAATGGGTGGTAAAAGGTTGGGAATGATGAGTGGATGGTGGAAATAGATGAGGCTGATGGATTGGCATGGCCTTGGTCCTTTTGTAGCATCTGAGAAAAGGAGGATAAAGTCTAAGTTTGACTTCCTTTGACTAGGCTTTTGATCAACTTTTCTTTTGGTGGCTAACTTGTTTTTGTTGCTTGCAAAGGTTGGATAGCGTCTGCATTCATGAAAGAGAGATACTTGGAGCAAAGATTTTTATTATTATTATTTTCCTTTTTTTCTTCTAGGTCTACTAGTCGCCTCAATGAGGTTTTCAACTAGTACATCTACCTGGGTGCCAGAATGGAGGTTTTCACCTAGGATATTTCTTTTTATCCTTTTTCTCTTTTTTCCTAACCCATTGACTGCCTCATGGAGGTTTTTAATCAATGAGCCAATCTCAGGCACCTCAAAGGAGGTTTTCACTTGAGATTTTTTTCTTCTTATTTTCCATTTTTTTTCTATACTACTCGACTTGAAAAATGAAATCTATTTCAAGAAAAAGAATGCTTCCAAAGGAGCGACATTCACATCAATATGATAGATAAATTGATGTGTAGGCTTGAACTATATGATTTGACATGTACCTAAATTTCAGAGACTAAATGCTTTGATTGAGATGAGATTAAGAATTATTAAAGAAGAGTGTGTGGCTGTAAATTATTGATTTTCTAGAACAGTATTTCAATATCGTTTTGGATGTCTTCTTCTTCCATGAATTTTAGATATGCTTCTTTTTGTTGATTATTCTCTTGAAACATGGAGGATCTGATGGTAAACATGAGGGAACTTTCTCAATCTTTGATTTTGAGGTCTTCTATTTATCAAGTGCAACCCATGATTCTTTGGTCTTCCCATTTGTATCTTCTTTTTGTTAATGTTGTCCTTCAATGACATCAAGAGGATCTCTATTTTGTAATGCTCTTCTTGAGCTAAGATGAATACCATTGAGATCAAGAGGAAATGTTTGGAAGTGTTGTGCCTCAACATTGTAAGTGGGTTGAGCTACTTCCTTGTGTGGGTTTGGAAATGGTGGTACATGTAGTTAAATGGGAATGGATCTTTGAGATGGATGTGGTTGGGGTTGTGGTGGAGGTGAATGGTAGGAATAGAATGGATTTGGGTATGGAAGATATTGAGGATATTGTGGATGACTCCCATAAGTTCCTTGCCAACCTTATTGCCAAGATTAGTTTTGGGGTTGAGATGGACAAGGTTGCCAAGGAAAGGGTGTGTTCCAATTACTTTGAGATGGATCTGCGTAAGCTTGAAATTCTGAATTAGGCTCTTGCATCATATCAGGTTGACTACGATGCCATTGTCCTATTGGAGCTACATAACATAGTTGCATTGGAAATTGACTTGCTCCATTGTCTTCTTGGTAAACCTCATTCAACCTTGGTAATGAGGGATAATATTTAACATCATGTCATTCTACATGGACAACACAAATATCAACATCTTTGTTTTTCTCATTTTGTATTCTTAAAATTTCTACTTGTTCAGTTAGATTGCTAATAATTTTTGTTTTAAAGTAATCAATCAAATTTCCAAGTTTAGCTTGACTTACTGATCTTGATGCTGATTAACTTACTCTTTTCCTTCCTCTTGATATGTGGTTACATGTTTCACAAATTTCTTCAAATGATTATTGGTATACATAACCTCTACTCATGAGATCAAATATATCAATCCATTCATCCCTAATTGTTCTAAGTAAGAGGGTTTTTAATGTGTCAGATCCTAAATTGTGTAGTTTTTCCCTCTTAACATTATGCATGAACCTCTATATTAAATCTCAATACTCTCGTCTTATTTTTTATTCATTCTAAATATTTCTTCTTTAATATTGTGATCTTTATATTTTTCTAGAAATATCTTTTGCATATCCTTCCATGATCTTATTGAATTAGAACCTAAACTCATGAACCATTTAAGAGCTCTATCCTTCAATGTTGCCAGAAACAATCTCAATTTTTGAGGTTTTAATAAGTAACCATAAGATCTACAAACAATTTCAAATTCAAAGAGAAAGGTTTCTGGATCCTCTAACCTTAGACCATGAAAGTTTGGAAGAAGCAATGGAGGGATGTTCTTCATGTGCACACTAACATCAGTATCTTGAATGGGAAATCCAAGAGAATCTTCTTCATTGTCATCATCTCCATCCATTTCTTCTACCTTCTCTGTCACCTCTTCTTCTTCTACCTACAAAAATAAATGGTTATGTGGCTCTTACTGCACCATGTGATCAAATGGGGGGGGGTTGGTGTTGGAGATTTTCTTTTTCAATAAGAATGCTAATGCAATGAAATTTTCTATTATTTAAATGAAAGATGCCTAATGATTTTTTTTGTTTTGCATAAAGTAAAAAGAAATGAATCAACTAGGGAATAAAACAATACATACTTTGACACCTCCCTGACAATGACACCAAAAAGTGATGAGCCTCAATATTGCAACAAGAATGTTGCAACTCCCAAGGCTACCAAATTTAATTATCAACCTAGGGTTCATACAAACTTAACAAGTATCAACACTATATGTGTAGCATACAATGTGTCCTTCCTTTTCTGTCATGATGTAATGGAGTGCATGTAATGAAATGAAATCCTAACTAGTTGCAGAAATGGAAATGTTCGAAATGGAAACCTTAACTTATTGCAAGAAAGAAGATAAAAGGAAGGAAAATATATTCTAGCTGCATAAAATAAATAACATTAACTAAATATCAATCATTACATTTCAAAGAGTTTATATCCATTGACAGAGTCCTTTGGATGTGGCAATCAAAAAAATCATTATTGTATTATCCAATTCATAAATTTTTCCATTAACCCAATTCGTTGAGATGTTTGGAATGGGTAAAAAGGAAATTCTTTAGCGCGTTTATTCCTCCTAAACCATTGATTTAGAGACTAGGGGTCATGATTCAACTATAAGGGACAAAAACCAACATTTTTGAGCAAATTTGGGCAAGTGTATAGATGTTGGAAGAGTGTTGTTGGGACTCAGAAATGTCATATTTTCATCCACCTTTTTCTTCACTATTCCTTACATTTCATCATCCCATTAACCTTTTATCATATCATTTTCATAAATACATTTGGGTTTCACCTTCTTATTTTCCATTTTATTCATTTTTGTATTACAAGTGAATTCATGATTAAATATTAGAAAATACACATATTTTTATATATATCTCAAGAATATGTGAGTTTTGTGATATGTAGGAAATATGTTCTCCACCATATTAAGGAGATAATTATGCAAGACTATTCCTAAGGAGAAAATCATGGAGGATTTGGTTGGCATATCTTATCCATATCTCCTCCACCATATTAAGGAGATAATTATGCAAGCCTATTCCTAAGGAGAAAAGCATGGAGGATTTGGTTGGCATATCTTCTCCGAGATATGTGAGAGATTTGTGGTGGATTCAAAGGGATCATATTTTGTAATAATGGGAAAGTAGTTAAAAATGCTTGAGAGATTTGTGGGATCATATTTTGTAATAATGGGAAAGTAGTTAAAAATGCTTAAGAGATTTGTGGGATCATATCTTGTAATAATGGGAAATTAGTTGAGAGTGCTTGAGAGAATATTGGATATGTAATTATGAGAAGCTTATCTTCCTCATGTATATAAGAGAGTGCTCTCTCTTCATTTTAATAATTAATAATGAATAATAGAGAATGGATATTAGCTTTGATTCATATTCTTTTATTGTTACACTTTCATGATTTGTAATTTGATTCTTGTAATATAATTTGAGATAGTTTTATTGTTGTGAGCTCACATATATTTTTTGTCATTCAATTCTTCACATGTTGTATTGCTTTTCTTTTATGCAATTTCCTGCTTTCATAGTTATTGTTTCAATTCCTTCCTAGATTAATTTGATTTCAGTAATTTATATTAAATTAGTTCCACTTCAGTCCTTCATATATAGTGCATGTGCCTCGTAAGTTTACAAATCTCGGATTGACAATTTAAATAGTTGGGCAAGTAGTACAACATAATTAAATGAACATATTTTCACCCAAGATTTTGGCGTCATCGTAGGGAGGCACGATGGATTGAAGTTTAGTTTGATTTTTCATGCAAGTGTGTTTAGACATGTTCCTAACTCAGAGGTGTTAAGGCGTTAAGACGTGGGGAATAGCCTACGCATCACATTCGATATACCGTAACGGGCTAGACCTCTTATGGATCAGGGCATGTAGGGTGTGTTTACATTTATGCAAGTGTGAATTTCAATGTCTGCAAGTGTGTTTGATTTTCACAACTGTGAAGAGCATTTGATGAATTCACGGTTCATGGTTGTAATTGAAGAATTTGATTACTCAATTAATGAGCAGTCCTTGTAAGAGGGTTTAATTGATTATTGAATTCAAGATTATTTCCGTGGTCCTTTTGTTTTTAATTCAATTTTTTAGTGTGTTGATTTTTTTTTGTTTTTAGAATCTCTTTCAACATGGTTCTATAATGAGTGTAAGCTTGGAACAACTCACTCAGATCCTTGCAGAAGTCGGAATCTCCTCTTCCCTGGAAAAGGAGATCTTGACAAGAATTGAAAGTTCAACTACTCCCCAAGAAATAAACGAAGATTCAACATCTGAAGAATCCTATGAACAGTCATTCAAACAGGAATTCGAGGAAGAAGAATAACATATCGGAGAAGAAGAAGAGGAATTACAACATGATCTGAGTGAGAGACGTTGTGCTTATCAAATCTTTATCGAACAATGGTTCCAGGTAAGTACTAGATTAGATGCATCTTTTTATTTTTTAGTTGATTTTCAATTACACCAACTAGACTCATTCACTTTCGAATATTTTCATCCATCATTCAAAAAATTGCTACTGCATATATTATTGCTACTGCTACATGAATCGCTTCATTGGAAGTTTAATTACATGTAACTAATTTTTTTTCTAATTAGTATAGAGTAGGTAGGGTTTCATTTTTAGTTTTTGCTTTCATTTTCAGTCTTGCTTAGAATAGATATGCTCTCCTCCGTGCTTAGTGCGATCGCGAGGATCAGAAAATAGGGATGATTTAGACTAATTTCAAGAATAAATAAATGTTTTGCAATATGCTTTATCAAAAGCATCTTTCAATATGCAAATCATTGTGTCCATTTGTTAAAAAAATTAAGTCTAGAGAAAGTTTAGTTTCTTTCTAAATTTTAGTTTTTCATTGATTAAAAATAATATATATATATATATATATATATATATATATATATATATATATATATATATATATATATAATATATATTATATATATATATATAATATATATAACTAACCATTTTTGTTTTTAAAGATAGGATTAATTTCATTTCTTCTTTGACTTTTAATAATAAAAATAAAAAAAGCAGTCAACCAGCGCACTCATAAATAAAACAATTCATATAAAAGTAATGGTGCTAGATTTTGAGGCAGACGCACTTAATCACCTCAGCACTGATGTCCTTGAAGGAAAGTTTGCGTTGTTGGAGGGTGCTTCTGTTGACAATGACCTAGGAAGCTTGAGAAAAGAAGTTGCTTGAATCTCTAAGAGAGAGGAACTTCCAGCTGGTCGATCTCCTTTATTAAACTCAATGAAGGATGGTTGAACCTAGTCAACAGTGGCACAATGCATATGTTCTGATTAGAGCACATGAAGTCTGAAAATTTCGAAATCATACCAAGTCTTGTAGGGTCAAGAAAAACCAATACAAGGACAGAGGGGGATATGACCTAGAATAATTCATTCAAAACTGTCATAAAGTCGTAAACATCAGTATTGGAAAAAGGGAAACTCCAATACAGGTCGAGAATGAGTGTCCCGAGCCGATAGGAAGGTAGCCTGTCACAGATAGACTAAAACAGAAGTAAATCATTAACCTGTTGTGGAGGAAACTGGTTCTACCCCGACCAAAGGCCACAAAATAAAAAATTAGAGACAACAAGTCAAACCCAGAGGCCACTTTCACCACATCACAGGAAAATCATTTCTGGTAACGCTATTCGCAAATGATGAAGGAGGAAAAAAAAACAGTGAATAGAAAGATTCCTAATCAACAGTACCGCCCTCATTCTTAACGCCGACATTTAGCACTCGAATCGAGAATTTAAAGGTTGTAGGTTAGTGGGTTTTTTAGTTCAACTTTGCTTTCATTCAATGGATCGGAACCAATCATTGAAGAAGCAGTAGCTGCGAATACCAGTAATTGACCCGGGGACCTAGAAATGCAAATGATTCATGACGTCTGCTCAATGTTCATATGCTATTCTTCCCCACTCACCGCCCTACTTGTTGCTTTAAACTTGTTGCTTTGTTGTACTGTAAGAAGGACGATGACCTAGCAAGCAACTAGTTGCGTAGGCGGAATAGAGTAGCTTGTTGAATTCCCAAAAACGGCAAGACTATCAATCTTTGAGACCGTGGGCCTCAATGTTCACTTCAATCGCAAGTCTTGAAGACGGCTTGCATGTTTAACACATGCAAGGAAGGTTAAGGCGGATCTCAACATAAGAATAATTGCCTATGGGAATGGTGGAAAAACTTCCACAACTGGTCGTTTTCGTCTCATAGCTCTTGGTCGTTCTTTTTCTATTAGGGTTACTTCTTTTATTATTTTCTTTATTAGTTTTGTTTTTAATAAATCATAACAAAAAAACATACAATAACGTTGCCCTCATTCATTCATCAACTAACTACTTGTTCCCTAACAAATACAAAGCCTTTTCAAATGTTTGAAATGAATTTTCCTGCAAACCAATAAAAACATTTTGAAAAAAAGTATTGCACAATCAATGAGTATATTGCATGGGGACATGCAATATTTCTAGTTGGGGGGAAATACAAGTATGTTGGAATTTATCATTTATTTTTGTGGGCAAGAGTTAGGATGCATATACTAACAAGTGAAATGAGATTCTTGTTATGTGTAGGTCAAAGAGAAGCTTATGCAGAAGGCTCAACATTACAATGAAACACCCTTTTCATCCACAATTAGTGTAACTTCGAAAAATAATTTTAAAAAATGGACATTTCATAAATTCTTGAAAATGAGCTTATTTGTTTTTAAGTCACTTCATACAGGAATGATCGATGGAAATGGCACACAAAGGTGACAATTTTTATGCAGGAATGGTGCTAAGTTTTTCAGAGTATACAAAAGTGATTTTTCGAAATCACAATGAAACATGCATCATTGGACGCTTAAAGGAACTAATTCTTCACTGCACATATCATGACATTTTCTACTACACAAAGATCCTTTTGCATCATGACTACTCACCTTTTTCCTTCCAAACGCCTAGACCATCCCTATGTTGCAGCCATCTTCCATTACCTTATCTTTCACGACTTCATGCATGCCTATTTTTCTGAATCGCATACGTTCCTTTATCCTTTTCAGTTTATTTTTGCCTTCCACTTTTCCTTTTAAATAAAACTCATTCCCTTTACATGATTACATTGCCTTGTTTTCCTCGCCATGCTGATCCATGCTACTTGTCCGTGAGTTCTTTCCATTTATAGTCCTACCAAATCTTTTTGTACAAACTCGCGTTGACTGATGGGGGATTCCTTAAGGCCCACCTTTCAACAATTCTTTCCCCATCAACATCAACACCTTATCTGGGAAATAGACTAGAGTTCCTTTTGAGTACCTAGAGGCTTGCATGCCTTAATGGCAAGTTCTTTCACTGACGATCATGGGAATACATCAATGTCCCTTGATCTTCAGATCTTGCAAGTGGCTCGACCTCAACACATCCATTCGCACTTCACAAGATGTACTCGGGTACCTTGGCACTTATTGACATCAATGATGAGTTGCCTCGTATTGGTTAATGTCATACATCAATGGCCAGTAATCCAATGATTTCTATTCATGCTCGACATCGACATATGCATTCACATGTTTAGAATTGTACCATCGGGTTTGTAGCGGGTGAAGACTATACACTTTTTCACGACTCCCTCATCAGTTACAGCAACATCCATTCTGACCTATGAGAGTACCATAGTTCCACTTTCAGCGTTTATCTTTTCCATGATTCAGCATCAGCAGTTTAGATTCCTTCATTTCCAAGGATCCATTACAACAATATCAGTCACATTTTCCTGATCCAACAGCAACAACAGCTACATTCCTATTGCAAAATTCATCATTCTTGGGTAAGTAGAGGTATGTTGTTTTCTAATCTTTAATCATGCAATTCCTTATATGCTAACTTGAATATTTTGGAAAATTCCCTCACCATGCTACATTTCCTTTCATGAGCCATGTCAAGCTACATGAGGACATGCAACCAATTCAGTTGAGGGGGGGAGAACACTATATTCACTACATATTCACTTCCATGATTCCATTTCTTCACCACACTACATACTCACTTCCATGATTCCATTTCTTCACCACACTACATACCCACTTCCATGATTCCATTTCTTCACCATTATCACTCCAACATTTATTTCCCAATGATACTTTGTTGCACTTTGCTTCATACGCAATATTGGCATGCTTCATTAATATTACAAAAGGGCTTTCTTATGCACATTATGATTTCCAGTGAGTGTTTACATTATTATTGAAGAAAAAAGAACAGAAATGAAATGAATGTTGTTAACACAAGAACCAACATTCTTTGTATTCATGGTTGTCACACAAGAACCAACCATAAGAAAATGTAAGTTGTTACTCATGTCTTTCACATATCCTGGAAACATTCATTATTAAAGACATCATCATGTAAAGCCAAAGTTCAAGATGCCAAATGTTCTTAAAGAGACCCATGCATGGTTGCATGAGGACATGCAACAAGTTCAGTTGGGGAGGATGTTGGGACTCAGAAATGTCATATTTTCATCCACCTTTTTCTTCACTATTCCTTACATTTCATCATCCCATTAACCTTTTATCATATCATTTTCATAAATACATTTGGGTTTCACCTTCTTATTTTCCATTTTATTCATTTTTGTATTACAAGTGAATTCATGATTAAATATTAGAAAATATACATATTTTTATATATATCTCAAGAATATGTGAGTTTTGTGATATGTAGGAAATATGTTCTCCACCATATTAAGGAGATAATTATGCAAGCCTATTCCTAAGGAGAAAATCATGGAGGATTTGGTTGGCATATCCTTTCCAAGATATGTGAGAGATTTGTCGCGGATTCAAAGGGATCATATTTTGTAATAATGGGAAAGTAGTTAAAAATGATTGAGAGATTTGTGGGATCATATTTTGTAATAATGGGAAAGTAGTTAAAAATGCTTGAGAGATTTGTGGGATCATATCTTGTAATAAAGGGAAATTAATTGAGAGTGCTTGAGAGAATATTGGATATGTAATTATGAGAAGCTTATCTTCATCATGTATATAAGAGAGTGCTCTCTCTTCATTTTAATAAGGAATAATAAATAATGAATAATAGAGAATGGATATTAGCTTTGATTCATATTCTTTTATTGTTACACTTTCATGATTTGTAATTTGATTCTTGTAATATAAATTGAGATAGTTTTATTGTTGTGAGCTCACATATGTTGTTTGTCATTCAATTATTTACATGTTGTATTGCTTTTCCTTTATGCAATTTCCTGCTTTCATAGTTAATGTTTCAATGCCTTCCTAGATTAATTCGATTTCAGTAATTTAGATTAAATTAGTTCCACTTCAGTCCTGCATATATAGTGCATGTTCCTTGTAAGTTTACGAACCTCGGATTGACAATTTAAATAGTTGGGAAAGTACTACAATAGAATTAAACGAACATATTTTCACCCAACAAGTGCAACAGGATGTTACATGAAGTTATATAATTCATTGAATGAACAAGAAAATCAAATACAAATTGGATGACTAGGATGTCTTAGGTATCCATTCTAAGTGGAATCACTCAAAAATACACATGTTAACACATGCTAAAAAATAGCAGAAATTACTAGTCTAAAATCTAGAAAATCGAGAACTAGTGAGCTAGTTAATCTGTCAAATGCCTAACCTAATCAAGTGCCAATGAAATAGGGTAATTTTTTTTATTAACTGGAATTTGTTTTTGATATAATTTAAGTGGAATCAACTAAATTGAAGCTCGTTAACATGTTCTAAAAAATAGCATAAATTTACTACCATTTGCCACAAGGGACTTCCATAAATTTAGATTTGGGAATAAACAAACTAATCCAAGTAGCTCAATGATTACTATGGCCTTCCAATGATGTTCAAAGAAACAAATCATGTTTTTGAACCTACAAAATAACTTACTTCAACCATTTAACCCGATCCTACAACAAGAAATCATCAATACTAAATGCAGAAATAGAAAAAGACAAGAACAAGAGATGCATGTGAATAAGAAGTGAAAGGAAGAAAAGTAAATGATACAAAAGGGCTTTGAGTATCCTGGGATAGCCAAGCCCAAGGAAATTTAGATTCCTATGAAGGAGACCAAGATTTAGAAGTTTAACATGACACCATTCTTCATTATTTCCATTAATACAATTATATCCCTGCAAGAAATGAATGTGGAGCTGCAAAAATACGAGTTCTATCCACAAGAAGACTAATAAAAATCAACCACTAAATGAAAATTTGACTTGGTACTTATAAAAAATTATTAGGAAGCATTCTCCATGAAAGGAGGAATATTTTCCCTCCAAAATCTCTCAAATAGTGGATCTTGTTCCCAACACTAGGAATGTGCATTAAATGATAGGGACCACATTCCTAGATTTTCTCAATCACTAGAGCTCTAAAATATGTGCAATAATTTCAAAATAAATTTTTGATTTATTATCCAATATTGATTCTCTTGTTGTATGGAGAAAGTCCCTAAATTATCTCCTCCTCCAAATCTCCATAATCTGCCCAATATTCTACGAAAATAAATAATATTAGGCATAAATATGCAATTATCCATAAACCTTCATAATGAACATATTACCGCTAAAAAATATTATTAAGTGTAGAAATTAGAGGTTTAATATAGCCTGCATATGTCTAAGAAAGGTTAGATGGGCATTAATTTATGTCTAATTTGGAGGCCCATCAAAAACTACAAAATGGTGGAAATAAGAGAGTGTGGTAGGTGAAAAGGGGGGGATTTCGGTATTTTAAAATGTCACAAAATCTAGGCTCAACATTTTGTCTGCCTTGAGACATCATTATTATATTTTTATTTTTATTATTTCATTGATTAATAGTGTTCAAAACAATTTTGGTGTGCAATAATTTCCACTCTCTAGTTTTGCCACATGGTATAGAATTGTATTGGGCTTGACTTCCTTGCAAGAGTCCCAAGATAACAATAAATTGGAGATTAGGGTATATTGTTCTGAGAGATCACAGTGTTGGATTTATTATTCTATGGACCACTTTTTTCCCATGGCACTCATGGAACTTTTGGGATGGAAAATCCATTCCCTTTGTGAATGGGGAGGAATTGAAATGCATACAAATTGATCTGACCAACCAACATGATGAGGAGACTGACCATGAGGTTTAGGTGTCTTTGTCATCAAATTATTAAGGAGAGAATTACTAAAAAATATAGACCACACACCCCAAAAATGGATGAGGAGATAGAGGCTCACATTGTTTTTGTCTATGGTTATGATTCAATTTCAATGAATTTTGGCATCATGTCTTGCTTTTCCATTGATGCAATTGAGAGGTTGCAACAACGAAAACAAAGGATGGAGTTCCATTGTTTCTAATAAGGGATATAAATCACCAAGAGTTGGTTTCAAAATTTTGAATAAAATAGGTGTTGATGGAAAGGGTTTAGAAAAAAGTGGTAAAGGTATCTAAAATCCCATATAAATATGTTTAAGGACAAAAAATGAAGGCATTGGTTATGGAAATGAATTTATCAAATTTTTTCAAGCATAAACATTTGAGTCATCTCCATGTAACATTGAAACTAATCAAGTGTAGAAGCAAGAACAAAAATGCAATCATTGTGGGAAAAAATGACATGTATGAGCTAAATAATGGAATTTATATCGTTATAGTGTTTTTGGTCATATAAATCATGATAATCACAAGTGTTGGAATAAAAAAATATCTATGCCTCACATATAGGTACACTATGGTTGGATAGATGTGAGTGGATGGCAAAAAACTAGTTTGATGTTGAAAGAATTTTACAGGATCAAGTCTTCCAATGTGGAATAACAGCTCCCATACAATATTCATGAGTTAGTTGGTCCTCCAAAAATTAGTCATCATTAAGAATAATATAAACATGTTTAAGAAAGATTTTTCAGTTTGTTAAGTCATTTCTTTGTGTCAAATGAATCGTGATTATTTCTCTTGTAATGGTTCATGGTAAACCAAAAACAATTTTGTAACAACAAATGGAGGTTTGTGGTCAATTGAAACCACTTTTTGTAATTAATGGTTCACAATAAACTAAAACTACTTTGAAATTGTAATGGTTAAGTGTGAGCCAAAAAAAATCCTAAGTAGCGTGTAATGGTTGAAGGGTAACCCATACAAAACCCATGGGAAGGTCAAGAGTAAGTCAAATAAATAGTTTATTTGACGATGCCACAATTGAAATGATTGACTCAAGATCCAAAATTGTCAAATAAAAATGCAGGACATGTTGATGCAGGAAGATAATGGAAACTAAAGATACATATGAAGCTGAATAAGCCTGAATATGATGTAGATATAGAAGACTAAAGATGATGACAACTCATGACATCCAAATTGAATCATAAGTATTCATTAAGGGGGAATATGAAGGAATACTTCATACTTATGCTATATGAAATCATTATGATATATTAATTAAAGTAGACTATGTAACAAAATTCTACACATGGATCAAAGATGTGGACAACCGTGATATTCAAGCAATTATTATGGAGATATTTATGGAGATGGTTGAATGAATTAGCTATATTGAAAATAATGTTATGAGCACCTTAATGCTATATAATGAGGCCTCATGTAATGTATTAATATAAGTGAAGGCGTGATGTATTATTATTGTAATTAATACAATGTGATATTCGATGGATACTATTGTTAATATGTGCAAGTTGATGTGAGTATTTTTTTTTAATTGGTTAATCATATACCAATAGGGGTTTTCATTCTATGTTATTGTATCTTCTTCCATAATAGAGCAGAGAAAATGGGAATGGGAGTCATAGAGCATAATAGAGGGGGTTAAGAGGGGGTTAACAATTTTTAGTAGCATAATAGGCCACAATTCTTAAGTAACTTCGGAAACAACACCTTCTCCATTGTACTCACACTACTTCCATACCGTATAAAAGAGGTCAAATCAAACTCACCTTTTAACTAGGTTTTCTCCTATAAGGTTTCCTAGAACAAATATTTGTGTTCATTATGGATGGTGTATGATTGTAAGATCTATTTTTCTCTATTTTATTTGTTTCATGAATAAGCCCAAACTAAATAATTACTAAATATAAAATTTAGTGGAATTTAACTTTAATAGTATAAATTTAATTTGTTTTTTTCATATCTATTATGATGAACTATCTAGTGGAATATCCATGGTAGTTTACATATCATTTTATGCATATCAACACGAGATATTATGATCTAATCCATTCATCCCTTAGCTAAAAGCATCCATAAAGGGGAATAATAAAGGAGGTGCATGAATTCATTATCTATCCATTTCCTCTACAACATTCATTTACTTGTGAATAAACTAATGATAGTCATTTCCTCCATTTTTTTGAATTTTGTTATTAAATCAAATCTATATTTCTAACACAAGATTTGGTTCCACCATTTTCATTTTGGTACATTTATTATGTTTTTAAGTACAGCCCTAACATGTGGAGTTGTTGTAACTTTTATTGGAGAGGGTAGAAAAGTTGAAACATTTCCACTAAACATATGGGAGTTTGAAATCCACCTATAACCATCTAATGGAGGAGGAAAACGTATGGATAGATAAGAAATTCCAATAATAGAATGGTCTCATTGAATGAGGTAGCTAGGCCTTCAAGGGCAGAAGATAATTATGAAGTCTCTAAGGAGCAAGAATTAAAGCCCAAATTACAAAATTTGGATAGAAAGTTTGGCATAATAATGGTATGAATCATTATAATCATGAGATTATTTGGAGGAGGTGGGGAAATAGCATGATGTATAGGTCAAGGACTAGAGATGGACCGTATGTTAGGTTTGACAACTTCAAGAAATAACCTAAATTTCTAACACGGGCTTGTTTAAAATATTATTAATATTCCAAAGCAAAATGAAAAGGAGATATTTTGGCATAGATAAAATACAAATCTAGATGCCATATGGTGGATCCTTTGAGTATTCTACAAAACACAAGCATTGTAATCTAACCTCATAACCACACACATCCTCAAATATACATGTCATGTCAAATAACCGTTATCACATACACATCTAGATGCAAGCACATTAAATTAACATATCTAACATGACCTAAGAATATTTTAACACTCAGGTTGTCCCTAAGCTCCTGAAGGGATACAGTCGAGGTAACCACAAACCAATCTTTGGACTGCAGGTTCTAGCCCACCTGCAATTAGAGAGGGCTCTCTCTTAATGATTTAGCTTTGTTGGTGATGATTTTAGGCTAGTTATTGGGTTCAAAGGGTTTTTTTTGTTTGTGTTTGGGTGGAAGGAGGGTGCTTTCAAGTAGGGAGGCAATGCATAGTGTGATAAGTTTCAAACCATTGGGCATGGAGTCGTGGAATAAGACTGCTGGTGCGTTTTCTTGGTCACAAGAGGAAAGAGGGGCAAGGTAGATGCTCATGAAACAATACTCAGGCTTAATGAATATGGATTGCAAGCTAAGGAATGAGAGGCAACTAAGAATCTCTCAATCAGGTTAGCAGAGGGAAGATGAACGAGCCCTATTTAGGAGCAGCTAAGAATTCCTAAATAATAGTCATTCATATGTAAATTAGAGCAAATAAGAGCCATAAGGAATTCATATTTATGCCTAAATCAAGAGGAAAACATTAAGAAGCCACAGAAACTGAGCATAGAGTGCAGGTAAGCAAATTCTAAACCAGACTTTTGTTCTGTGACTTGAGCATATGTGAAATTGAAATAACAGAGGTAGGAAATACTTATTGATTCATAAAACAACACAATATTTCCCTCATTCACTCTTCAGAGACATTAACAACACATCAAACAGTCCATTCTCCAAGCTTTCAACAATCTTTGATTAAGTAAAACATATCAGATACAGAGTGAGTCTCTCTTGGAATGCACTGGCCAACTAACCAACCAACCAACAACCCTCATTACATTGTTCAGGGCTCTCTTTATAGTGAAAATATCTAAGAGTATTCATTACAGCTAACCTAAACAGGTCTGCGGGAAAAAGCTTTTTTAAACCTAAACTTGTGCTGAAATTAAATGCAAGTAAATATCTATTGAGCTGCACCGGACGCAGCCAGATCAAAATGAATTAATGTGGTGTCCTTGGTGGCTCGATGCACTGCTTCTGCAATCATTGTGCTTTGAGCTTCGTAGCGCCGCCTTCATGTGTCTTCATACACTGTTTTTGCAAAGTCTGGGCTTTAAATCACTTGAATTGCCTCCTTAGGCGGTTATGCTGCTGCTGAGTGGCATTGGATCTCATTAAATCTGATATGACTCGGATTTAATTGCCTTTAACTCTGTTCTAGTATTCATTGACTTTGTTTTGATGGTCTTTAATGCTCCTCTGCTTTGATGTTTAAGTTCCCCACTGATATTGATGACTGATACACTTTGCCGCAACACTGATACTCTTTGACATGCAATTTGGGTTCATTTCTGCTTTGATACTCTTTAATACTTGAATTGGGACTTTCTCTCTCTGGTGATATGCTAAAAACTGTTAAATAGCCCCTTTTTTTCCCTTTCGAGGCAAAAACAACTGCTGAAAAAAATAAAAAATAAAAAATAAAATATAAATAAATAAATTAAATAAAAATAAAAAAAAATAATAAATAAATAAATAAAAAAAAAAATAAATAAAATAAATAAAAATAAAAATAAAAAATAAAAATAAAATAAAAATAAAAATAAAATAAAATAAAATAAAATAAATAAAAATAATAAATAAAAATAAAAAATAAAAAATAAAAAAATTCCCCATTTTAGCCTATGTCCCGCGCATCGAAAACTACCTCAGATTTTGAGTCCGGGCTTCCGTTGCATCGATTTCGCACTTGCACGCTTTTTTGGTGGGTGACGTCAGCAGTACGACGAATGACGTCAGCAGTGGGACCCAGCAGAGATGATGATGTCAGCAGGGTGACGTGGCAGTACGGCAAGGTCATGACGTGGCAGTACATTGGTAGTGATGGGGCACAGGACACGATGGCAGGAGGCCAACGCAGGCTGATGACGTGGTGATGACACGGTAGTGTGATGTCATTCGGAGGAGGCAGTATCCGGTTTGTGGCGCACCGCTTTTGCGCAGAAGCGGTTTCGGAAGGGGGGGCTCCGCCACAGCCGGGAGGGTGACGCGTGGCGGGAGTACGACGAGAAAACCGCCTGTCTCCCTTACGCTAACCCTCGGCACATCGAGGCGGGAAAAGACCCGCCCACCGTAGATCTCGGGCGTGGCAGATCTGATGGTCGGCGTCATGGGTAAGGTAGTGGAGGGATAAGGACAGGGCCCGCGCGCCATTGATTTATTATTTAATTCGGCGGAGGGGGGGAAACCTTAGAATAAGGGGGTTTTGGGTTATACATTAGCGGGGTTAAATTATTTACATGCGGGACTTTAGGAAAAAGGGCGAAGCATGGTTTTTGGAGGTTTAGGGTTAAGGGTAAATGGTTGTTAGTGTGACCAAATGTCAAACTAACTCTAGGCTAGGAAGTGGATGGGTTAGTAGGAGCCCCAGATGGACTACTACTTCCCGGACTTGATAAATATGGCTATAGTGCCAGGGGATGGGAATATGTACATAGGGGGGGGGTATTAACATATTTTTAGTAGAGGAAGGGGAGATAGATAGGGAGCTACATAGTAAAATTAGTAGTTAATATGACAAGTGATGAGAAAGCGCTTAGTACATGAATCTTAGGCTATTAGGGGAAAAATGATTCATAAAGGAAGTATGAACATTCCTTGAGTAAAGCAAATCTTTACCAAGGCAAATGATATGGAAAATGATGAAACTAATAGGTATCATGCAGATCTTGACCTCTTCAGGGAAATTAGTGAGTGATTTAGGGAATAAGGAAGAAGGGGGAAGTTAGTCATGCCTCGCTTGAGCTCCTCCATATGAAAACTGCCTGATAATTGTGACCTAAATAGATATGACACTTGAAAACATGAAATTGATCACAAATCAACATTTTGCAACCTAAAAACTACCTACCCAGCCTACTTACCTAGCATTTTTTCTTCTTTTGGTTTGGGTGCACTTGAACTAGCAAACCCAGCTTTTCAACTTTTCTTTTACTGTCCTCCTATCTATACCTACACTTATTTCATCCAGGGGCTCATATTAGGCTGTTGAGCACCCTTGTTTCTCTACCTATCTAAGAATCTGCCAAGATTAAGCTGTTTGGACAGATAATGGTTCTCTATATTCTACAACAGGAAATTGAAACCTAGGGAGACCAAGATTAATATGTTTGGACCTCCCTTTAACTAAAAATTATTCAAAAATGGAATAGCACATCAAAATTGGAACACAACAGTGGCATTTAGACTAGCACACCCTCATGGCATCCTTCCTTGGCCTATGTAACAAATATGGAACATTGCAGCATGCAAAGTATGACATATTTGGCATGTAAAAATGCCAATCATGAAAGATGAGTAACTTGCTGCAGCAGGAGGCTAATAGTGGCTCCACTTGGGGATGGCTTTTCCTTGTGGAAAGCCAAGAACAGCAGGTCAGACTGCCTTGATCTTCTATTGTTGCTCTAGGTTGAAACTTCTTAGTGCTGACTATTAGATAATTGGAACTTTGGAATGAGAACAACACTTTCGCTCAACTGAATTGCTTGTGAACTGTGTAGCACTGCCTACTTTCTTCTGCATGCTCTATCATTCGGACTGTTACACAAAAATAAAACAAAGTGATGATATATACAAACATTTATGTACAGACATGATGCCGCAAGGTTATTCTCAACAAAAGGGATCATGATAATGCTTTAACATTCGGCCATTTACAGGGCCCTCTTCAGCTGTGCTTCCATCTATAGATTTGAGGAAATATGTGTTATTGCCTTGCACAGCACTGATAATGAATGGACCTTTCCAAAGAAAATCAAATTTTGCATGTTTGCCTTTGTCTTCTCTTCGTGAGTCCCACCTTAGAACTTTGCTGCCCACACAGAAGTCCTTAGCCTTAGCTTTCTTATCAAACATCCTTTTGAGTTTCTCTTGTAAAATTTGAGCTCTGTCATACACTTGCTCTTTGGTTTGCTGAAGATGAATGGTCTGATTGATCCTTCTTTGAATGTCATTTGGTTCAACCTGAATCTCCTGTAAGAGTTTGATAGTAGGAATTCCCAAAGATGAAGGAAATCTGGCTTCCATGCCATATACTAGCTCATAAGGGCTCATCCCAATGGATCTCTTGGTTGAAAGTCTATCTGCCCATAGGGCATTTGTGAGCTTCCTATGCTAGTTCTTTTTGTTTTCTTCCAGCACTTTCTTTATGATGTTCATGAGGCTTTTATTAGATGATTCGGCCAAGCCATTACCTTGAGGGTAGTAGGCTGTAGAGTGGCCGAAGGTAATGTGAAATTTATGGCAGAAGTTGATCATATTTATGGATTTGAAGGCAGCAGCATTGTCAGTGATGATCTTCTCAGAGAAGCCAAATCTGGAAAGGATATTTCCCTCAAGGAATTGGATAATAGTGGAGTCATTGGCTTGCCTACATGGGATAGCTTCAATCCACTTGGTGAAATAATCGGTGGCTGTTAAAATCCACTTGTGCTGGCCTGAAGAAGAGGGATGGATTTCACCTATGAAGTCAAGACCCCATTGTTGAAAAGGCTTTTCGATTGAGATGGGCTTAAGGGGCAAAGGCAGCAGTTTTCTTTTTCCTTCAAAGATTTGGAATTTGTGACATGAAACAACAAATTTATTGACATATGTAAATAGAGAGGGCCAATAATAACCGACCCTTAAAATCTTGTCATTAGTGGACTTCCAATGTAGATGCCCTCCATAGTCTCCAGAATGAAACTCTTTCATGATGTTGTTAGTTTCATTTATAGTTAAACGGTTTAGCAATATGCCTTCATGATTTCTCCAATATAATGCACCGTCTATGACACAAAACTTTAGAGATTTCATCTTCAAAAATATTTTTTTGGTTCTGGACAACCCTAGGGGAGCACACAGGTTTAACAAAACATAGCAAATATCAGCATACCATGGGTATTGTAAAAAGGTTTCACTAATCTGTGGAGTCGCCAACTCCTGTTCATTGTCCAGTTGGTTAATGTCTAAGGCCTGAAAATTTGTTTCAGACATTAGCTTGGCTAAACCTTGTCCCTTTATCAGCTTGGTGGGTTTTATCTTAATGTCATATTCAAGAATACTAGCAATCCACTTGCCTCTTCTGTCTTCTAGTCCTTCTGGAGTTAATATGTCCTTTACAACAGAGTTTGGGACATAGGAAATATTACATGTGAATATAAAGTATAAACTCGGAAGTCTTTTATAGCCTTGACAAGGGCATGGGCCTGCTTTTCCATAATTTGATACTTCAAGGGCGCATCTCTTAAGGCTTGGCTGAAAAATGCAATTGGATTTTCATTTCCTTGATCATATTTTTGCAAAAGGACAGCCACTATAGTGTGCTCAGATGCAAAAGAAAAAATGATAAAATCTTTGTCAAATTGTGGACTTGTGAGGACAGGCGTTTGAGTCAAGGCAGCTTTGATAGCCTCAAAAGCCTGCTTGGTGTCAAGAGACCATCTTAGCTTGGCATCCTTTTTTAAAATGTTGCTTAATAGTCTTATTAGTTCGGCTAACTTTGGGATAAATCTCCTTAGGAAATTGATCTTTCCAAGGAATGCTTGCAACTGTTTTATGTTTCTTGGGTAGGGAATTTGGAGGATGGCTTGGATCCTTTCCAGATCAATTCTGATACCATCTTTTGAAATGATGTGGCCTAACAACTTATCTTTCTCAAGGCCAAACAAGGACTTCTTGGGGTTCAAGGAAACGCCATATTTCCTGCATGTCATGAAGATTTGTCTTAAGTGTTTGAGGTGCTCTTGATCGGATTTAGAGAAAGGGGTTAAGTCATCAAGGTAAACAACAAGGAATTCATGGATTTTCTTGGCAAATGCAATATCCATTGCCCTTTGAAAGGTGGCACCAACGCTCTTTAGCCTGAAAGGCATTTTAACATACTTAAATGTTCCCCACGGTGTGGTAAAGGTTGTCTTGTCTTGGTCATCCGGGTGAACAAGTATTTGATTGAAACCTGAAAATCCATCTAGTAAAGAGATTCTAGATGACCCCACTACTCTTTGTAGGATGTGGTCCATTTTAGGCAAAGGATAATTGTCTTTTAAAGAGACCTGGTTTAAGTTTCTTAGGTCTACACAAAGTCTGATCTCACCTGATTTTTTCCTTGTGGGAACCAGATTGGATACCAATTCAGAAAATATGATGGGTGCTATGATACCTGCTTCAAACATTTTCTTCACTTCCTTTTCAATGAGGGGAAGAAGCATAGGGTTTATTCTTCTAAGTTTCAGCTTGAATGGCTTTTGATTTGGTTTTAAGGGGATGGTATGTTGAATCACTGAGGTGTCATAGGACTTCAAGTCCTCATAACTCCAAGAAAATACATCTTGGAACTCTTTGAACAAATCCACATACTTTGGTTTTTGATCAGGGGGTAGATTTTTGGACAATTTAATCATTTTGGGCTTTTCTGCTGTCCCTATATTGTGCTCTTCTATAGCAACATCTAAAGGCTCCATTTTTGGCTTTTTGGGCACATCATTATCATCAAACATGTCTTTTAATGGAGTGAGTCCAGCAGGAAAAAAGTTATTCTTTAGATCAATGAACTCGGCCTCTGCTTTAGTTGTTTCATCTAGATGCATTTGTTTCAGCTCTTCTATGTTTGCATTATCAAAAACAATTGGGTTAAGGATTTGTTTTTCTCTCGCAGTTGTTACAACCTGCTGATTTTCATTTGTTTGTTGCTAGGAATCGTTCATGGCCTCCATGTCAATGTTTAAATTTGAAAACTCTCCCTCATGGGTGAGAAATTTTTTAATCTGGGCATCATTTTCAAACACTTGCCAATCTTTAATACTGTTAGGGATAGCCGGCCTATGTTTTATCTCAGCAGTAAAATGGTGATTTGGCTGAAAGGGAAGCTTGCATGTACTAGCAAAAGTGGCTAGGCTGTGTGCATGTATGTTATGGTTTCTAGAAATCTTGGCAAGCTCAGATTCAGTGAAGGTATTAAGTATTTCTGTGGCAGCAGCCTTATAGGCCCTCATTCTATTGTCATTAGTAACAAAGTTACCTTTCATTTGTTGTATGATTAAATCGGAGTCACTTAGAGTGGACACTTTTGTAGCTCCTAGAACTTTGAGTGATTTTAGGCCTAAGAGGAGAGCCTCATACTCTGCCATGTTGTTGGTACATCTGAAATTTAGTCTGTAAGCATGTCCTTCTGCATGATTGTCATGTGTATTGTGAATCCATATCCCTGCCCCTCCTCCTAACTTGTTGACAGGACCATCAAAATCTAAATACCATGTGATTTCTTGCTTGTGCTTTATATTAAGAGTTTCAGTCATTTTAGGATTGGATAGATTTAAAATTCCTGTTTGGGGAGGTTTTTTTTCTTTTCCGGTTGCCTTGATTGTTGTGACCATTTCATGGGCATTGGCAACCGATTCCTCATTTATGCATGTTTCTAGCTCTACAGCTAAAGGTTTCTCATTAGTTGGAGGATTGGTATCATCATTGAAAAGAATAAATGAATCCATATCAGAATGGATTGAGTAAATTGGAAACTTTTGGGGCTTTTCCTCACTACTTACC
>APFE030292315.1:83429-142255 GCA_000404065.3 Pinus taeda | reverse complement strand
ATGCATGATGGATGTTCTCTACTTTCTTTCTGATTTAAGGCATACAATTTCAGTGCAAAAATTGATTTCCATAATATTTTTAAAACTATGAACTCAATTCTTATGATCTCTGGAAAACACAGACGTATCATTAAAATACACAAACCTAGATAATTTGAAGTTGAATTGGTTCATAAAAATTTTCAAATCATGCACTATCTGCTACAACCATTTTCTTCATATCTCATGATCCGTGCATCAAAACGATCTGATTTTTGGATCATAGAAGAATTAATATAGTAGAAATCTACTTGCAAAATTTTAGCAAAATCTGGTTTGTAGTTTTTTAGAAAATGGTTAATGAAGTTTGATGTTACTTATATCATATTTTGCTGCAACTTCATATACACATAACTTGAACATGAATGTAAAAATTGTTACTTCTTTACCAATATTGCTAAAATTGAATACTCATTAATTAAGGAAGAATGCATTTGTTCTATCCATTTCATGAGCTGGGATGAACAATTTTTTTATTGCTTGGTTAACACATGGGTTTTGTCTTTGGGTTGCATGAAGACATGCAATATATTCAGTGTGGGGGTGTGTTGCGGAATTAATATGTCATTATTATTATCAATTTTTAACGCCTATTCCACCCATTTCTACTCTTCTTTATCATGTCATTCATCATAGTTTATCATATAATTCCATCTTATAATGATTTATGTTCTTATGGAAGAATATTATTTATTCTCCTTTATTTTTAATAAATTGATAATTATGCATGATTTTATTAATGATGGTTTTTTAATAAATAAAATGTAACATTACTCACCATTTTTAGCCTCCAAGATATTTTCCAGATTGAAGATTTGATCATTAAATGTGCCAACTCAGAAATTCATTGGAATAAGAAATGATGATTTTGTATTGAACTTCTTGGGCAAATGGAGAAGAATTTGGAAAATTTGAAACATGGGTTTTGTCCAAAACATACCAAATGAGTTTTGGGATGAGTAGTTTTCCCAAATTCAGTTCGTATTGAGAGAAACATAAGGTTATATAAAGACATTTTCTCATATTCGCTGTGTGGCTGTTTTCCAAATTATCCCAGTTGCAATGCCAAATTCGACCTGTTCTTGTTGAATGATTGATATAAGGATATTTCAGATATGATCTTGCTTATCAATTTTTTGAGAACAATGTAATTTTGTAATAATAAATCATGTTGTAATCATCTCTGTTGTATCTGCTCTCTGCTCTCTCTCTATTTAAATGAAAACAAAGATCGTAGAAGAAGATTTAGAATTTAGGATTCATGATTCATGATGGGATAGGATAGGATAGGAGGAAAGGGGGATTGTTGCATTACCATTGTAACTCTCAAAGATTTTGCTGTTGTAATGATTTCACAGTTTGATGATTAATAAATAAAAGGGTTGTTGTTCATTCACCTTATCTAAAGTAACCCAGCAACATTTGCTAGCGGCTAAAGGCCAACCCTCTGGTTGATTAAGCTGCTGCTCTGTATTATATCTTTACAATTTTTGCCGTGTGATGGTTTGGTTTCATTTCTATTTATTGTAGTCGCACCGCTTTACTGTTTTGTATTGCCAGACTTAATGAATTGATCTATTTTATATACTATACTTAAATTGCATTGTTGTTCGTTTCCTTCTTAGTAGAGATCACTGCTTTTCGCAAGCATATTGTTGTGTTGTTCATTTCATCTACAGAGCTTCGTTCATTCCAATAATTTAACAGTTTTCTATCCATTATAGATATATAGGTTTGGTTGTTCATTTCTAATACTTAGCACTATTGTTCGTTTACTTTCTACAATTATTTAAGCTTGCCTTTCAGTATTCTTATAGTTAGCACAATTGTCTCATTTCGATTAAGTTGCGGTAGCACGATTGATTTAGGTCTTTGCGATTTCCAATTGGTTATTTAGTGTTGTGTGTGAGGTCAAAAACTATAAAGAACATTGGATATTGTTGTGAAAGCTCTCAAATTGGGGATCTTATTTATGCTTGATTTAATTTATTTCAGTTAAACAAGGAATGAGTTATTGCTACTGTATCCTTGACTGATAATTGTTGTAGTTTTCTGAGAGAATGATTTAAATTTCAGAATGTTAAGTTTCTTTTAATTGTAAGTAGATTTTATTTCAAGCATTCATTTACTTTTGCATTTAAACCACTATACTGCAAAACATTACTCTTGAGTAAATAGCCACCTCAGACTGAGTACACTCTTGAAATAAAAAATCATCCCTACTTGACAATTAATGTGAAGATAATTAGGAGTTAAAAAGACACCTTTTATCGTTGAACATATGTCTTTATGTGATTCCCCCAGTTTTGGTAGATAAACCTCTCTCCCTTCTTCTAATTATTTCCAAGTGAGAACTATTTTTATGGATTTCATCATACTCAAGCATCATGTCGACAAATTGGCTTATTAGTTCATCACTGATCTCATAATAAGGACTTATTTGTGAGATTTTTTGGGAAAGAAATTACTTTTTCTACATTAGTTGGGAGTTAAGACTAAGTTCTTCCTTTATGAACTCATCGATTTAGGGATTGTCTTTATACTTATCTATCATAACTTGTATCCTTACATGTCTTTCTACTAAGCTGGTCTGATGTTGTATTCCCATTTGTTCAAATTATTGTTGGAGTTGAGTTGCTTGTAATTATGCTTGTTGATTGGATTTCTCCTGAGCCAATTATTGTTCCAACAATAGAATTCTTTGTTCCTTTTCACTAAACAACATTTGGACCTCTGTTTCTTTGTCAATATTTATTGTAGCATAGGCTTCTATGAAGTGCGACAATTTTGTGAGATTTTCAGATGACTCCATGGGTGATTGCATTCATATAGTGTCCATTGGTTCATTGTTAGGATTCGTAACAGCTACAACATCTAATTTTCTTTTCTTTCTCTATCTCTTAATGATAGCTTTCTGGGTAGGACTGTAAAATACATCCAGTGGAGGAACTTCCTCAATTCTAAAAATAATTTCTAAAGTGGGGGTGGTAGGAATGAGCTGAACATCCTAAGTGCCTACAATTTTCTCTACTGTTTTTTCTTAAGTTGAATTGGAATGTGCTTTCTTAGGATTTTTTATCTTAGATATTTGCTCATCTGTGTCAAGCTTCTTTTTGAAATTCTCCCATTCCTTTTCCAAATTAGTAACTAGGGTTTTTACTAACTTATTCGATGTAGAGTGAACTTATGCTTGTTTCTTTGTTGTGGTCTTCATGACTGTTTCCTCTATAGTTCTAGCTATGTCCCTCTTAGACTCTTTACTTATATTACCTCCCCCATTTTGAGAGTGGTGCTTTAAGTGCTCTGACTCACGAGTAGATCTTTCCTTGTTTTCTTCTTCGAAATTCTCTTTGGAGATATCATCCAAGATTACATCGAGAGTTGGCTCCCTTATTGGTTAGATCTACAATAGGTACAATGGGATTTTCAATAATCTAATTTTTTTGTACACATGGAAAGCTTCAACATCATATTGGGCAAAAAGTAGTGATTCCATATGCGTCTCTTCTGAAAATGTTTCTTTTTGTAGGAAGAGGTCATCGAAGGTGTCCTCCTCATGGGTGAATTGTTTTACTTTCACCATAGTAGTGAAGTTCTTAGTAGTTCCATTTAGGTCATACTACCTTCCCAGTGTTGGGAACAGGATCCCCCAAGAACAATTTTAGGGCTAAAAGCCCATGTTTTTGGTCTATTTTGTAATAAAGTTGTAAATTCTCCATATTTTTTGGTCATAGAGCATGAAGGTGTCAAGATTCATAAAGGGTTGTCTACCCTTACTTTGTAAAGTGTAAATTCAGTTGTAAAGATCCACCCATGGTCCACGGACGATGGGATTATATTAAAAGAGCTAAGTAAGTAAGCTCTAAGAAGTTATAAGTCTTTAGAGAAGAAGACAAGGCTTCGAGTCTTAGTAGCGAAGTCTAAGTGTTTTGAGTCTTAGCGTAGGTAGAGGCTCTGCAGTTGAGTGAGGCCTAGGGTAGAAGTTTGTGACTGAGCTCAAGGACTCCTGTCCTTGTGTGCACATGGTAGATAGAGGCTGTAATAATTTGAAGATATCAATAAAGAGAAGTATTCTACAAATTCTGTGTATTTATTTCTTATTAATGTATTTGGTTATATTGCATTTTGGGTTTACTTTATAATGCTTATGTAATGAGCGAATATGTGTGATTATATTAGGTAAATGAACGCAAGTAAGAATATCATATTACGGGGTGCTAACTGTGTTTAGTCAGATAAGAAAAATGCTTAAGATAACTTGGGAGACCATACAATACGCTATCATAGCAGTGCGAAAGTACTTAGGCCGTAGGTTAAGGCTACGCGAAGGTCACCTGCACTCCTTCGTAGAGGTACTGAAGGGTGGAGTAAAGGGCTATACTGACAGACCCATAGAACTTAATGATCTACGTGAAGTAGGAACAAAGTGTATAAATCAACATCATGACCATCTCAAGGTGTCGAAACTTGGTTCCAGCATCCCTTGATATTTCTTCGAGTGAGACTTTGGTCTGTGCTCCGTGGGTTGATGCCAAAAGGGACTGTAGAGTAGGGTTTTGTTTGGCTAATTAACAATGACCCTGCGTTAGGCCCCACGAAACCAACAAATGGTTTCGTTGTCGAGACCAGAAACTACGTAAGAGATGTCTGTTGTCATATCATTGGAATCCAACTAAGAAAGAGGTTGAAGATTGCTTCAACAGAATGATCCACAAATTTGCTACACAAGAGAACAAAAATATGTGACTAACAAAATAATAATGGCTAGACAGGTACCTATATGCAGAAAGTCATGAGATATTTTTATGTTCCTTTTTGGTTGAGCTCTATGAGTGGATCACAAAGCTAGCGGATAGCTAAGGAAGGTGGAGACTTGACGGAAGTATAGAGACTAGAAGCCTCTGAGGATAAGATTTCCCATGTTGTCGATCATTGTTTTGATTGCATCATAGGAGGATTTGTGACTAAATTCACGGTCGATACCTTAGTTAGTTATAGGGAGGCGAAGTGACATTTTTTCAAAGCTTCGCGAGATAAGTATTTGAAGTCTTTAAATACCTAGATTAAGATGTTAACGAAAAACGGGTTATGCAACTACCTCGATGTTCAGAGCTACATGAAATGGAAAAACCTATAAGAACAAAGAAAGAAAGGGTCCTAAATATAGCCCACTGACTGCAATTCCATTGGGTGATGAAGAGGGAGTAGTGCAGGCTTCTCTGTGAAGTGCAATTTAGCTAATAAGACAAGGATTCCCACGACTGCCACCTCCACCCACACCACCTCCAAATTCATGACCATTACCTGTGACTTCAACCATACCACCACCACCTCATTTGTAGTTCATCATGGAAAATTCAGTGAAGCTACCTTTTTTTCGAGGCTTTGGAAATGAGGACTCAGACCATCTTTGGTTCATCATGAAATCTGTATGGGAAGCTTAAGTTGTCATGGATGATCACATGAAGAAGACAACATTGGTTAGTGCTTTTTACGATTGCGTGCTAACCTAGCATATCAAGTACTCTACTGATGATCCAAACACTAGGGTGGAAGGCATCCAGATCGTGCTAAATAAAGAGTTCAGTAGGCCTAAATCCGAGGCACACTCGATTGAGGGGTTCAAGGAAATCGCAATGAAACCATATGGGACACCTTGGGAATTGGATCAGAGGTTGAAGTGTAAAATCCATGAAGCTAATATGAAATTAATAGATGAACAACACCGCGAGTGGTTCATGGCTTTGCTCCTGCCACACCTAATGGGTTTGACTCCTTTTTTCTAGTTTCTTATTGTTGAATTCCACATATGCCTCGACAACCATTATGGCTTGAGGCTACATATAGAATCATCATTTTAAATTACTTTAATGTTGAATGTGGTCCTATTGGTTATTTCTGGTTCGCCAAGTAGTGATCTCCAATGTTTATTTTATTCCAGATGACATTATGTGTCCCATCTCACTTCATTGTGGCTCTATAATTAATGAATTTCGTTAAGTTATCCTTTTTAAGAGAGCATGCCCATAATTGGGTTTAAGCATGACAATTTAATTCTGAATGTGCTTTTCTTTATTTTTTGTGTAATATATGTATACCCATCATCTTGGATGAAGTTTATGGTAATTCATATGGGTTTTGTTCATTGTATTTCTACTTCGACCTCTCGTGCACAATTTATATTTTCTCTATAGTAGTACATGTATCC
Organism: Pinus taeda; assembly: GCA_000404065.3. Taxonomy (NCBI): domain Eukaryota; kingdom Viridiplantae; phylum Streptophyta; class Pinopsida; order Pinales; family Pinaceae; genus Pinus; species Pinus taeda. Next base: position 136,008 of record APFE030292315.1, on the reverse strand, counting down.
TGTTAATTTCCAGTGTAGTTTCAACTATCCTGGTATTATTATGCTTTACTTGTGTGTTTTCTCTAGGCTGCCAGTACTTTTGTAATATCGCATGCCCAAATGTTATTTTTTCTTCCTATTCTTTGGACTGATATGTGGAATTAATGGTTTACAATTTCTTCTCTATTGTTTCATTTACATTTGCCTTTGTCTCAAGTATTCGCTTGGAATACTAAGCCTATCACACTTCGTTGACTCTTGTTATACAAATAATGTAAACTTTGAAACCAGAACTATAAACTCAAAATGGAAACTCTGGCCAAAATACCCTAAAGAAACATCAAAAACAGTGCTAAAAATGAAAAGTGTGTATACTAGAATGATGGTTTTTTTTTTAGGGTCAATTTTGAACATGTTTTAAAAATGGTAGAAAAACAGAATTATCATGCAAGAAATAACTTGAAAACGAAAAAGTGGCGATACTGGAACGATGATTTTTTTTTAGGGTCAATTTTCAACATTTTTAAAATATACTAGTAAAACCGAATTTTTATGTGCCAAAAAAAGTTGTTTATGAGGAAAAAACACACTAATGTTTTTGGTAGAATAACATTTTTCTCTCCTAAGTATAATTTCAACATGTTTTCAACCATAACATGCTAGATACAAAAAAAATTGGAATTTTTCCAACCATAAAATTAAAAAACCATGACATTATGATCAAATTACATGACTAAATGAACTCAAATGTAATTATTTGTATATTGAATGAAACATACATTATATCTCTAATTTAATGTTAGTTTGTAAATATTCTAAACAATAAAAATGATCATAATCAAGACATAATCCAACTAAAAATGACTCATAAATTCTGATTTAACACCATATGGAAATCAAACATTTTATTTCAAGATACGATGCAAACATCAGTTATATAAACTGTCTTAAACAATTATTCAAAATCACTCATATTTTCTTGCACGCAATCAGAATTCACATCTTCAGATGAATGACTAGATGTTGACGAAGATGTTCCATATTCTTCTCTTTCATCAACTAGTGCCCCATCTGAGTCCACATGCATGCACAGCATTTCAAGTTTTAAAATTATTCTAGATCTACAACTAGTTTCAGCAGACTCCCATCTCAACATTATTCCTTTCGGTAACAACCTCTTTGGAATCTCTATCTTCTTGAAGTGAAGAGTTCCTCTCTTTGTTAAATTGAAGTCATAAACAAGTATGTAAACATCCTCCAATTTTAAGATGTCTGTGTAGCGACGATTTATATTTGTACCCTTTCTTTTTCTCTTTCTTCCATTTTTTTTGTCAACTACCATCTCTGGCTTATACACACCATTGAATGGGTGTGTATTTATTACATACCAATACATCCTCATTTTCTATAAAGACCTTTATAACTTTAGCAACCCAGAATTGATAGCCATTGGGATCTCCATTTGCTAGCAATATGATCACGCAACCCTCCTTAATATCCTATATTGAACCCCTGTAAAGGTCTTCCATGGCTTCAATTTGTGCACGAGATATTCTGGAACCAATAGACATCTCTCTTTCCTCTACCTGTGAAGAATTAATAATACTTTGAGATTGTTGTTGTTCAACAATGTTTATTTCCTTATGTTGATTTGACACATTTTGTGGCCAAATAAATGGATTTTTCAAAGGTATATCTTCATTTGTTGTTGTTGAAATGATATCACTTTTATTATTGAAAAATGACTCCCACCAAACTGAATTAGCAATGTCAAAGTACTTATATGTATATATAATACATTTCTTAATTTATTCTAGGCAATCAAAATAATTTATATCTCTATTTTGTCTTCGTGCATTATGAACTTCACCAAATAATTGTAATAATAATAGTTTTGATGCAAATATTGGATGATCTGGAATAAACTTAAAAAATTCCAAACCTGATGACAGTGCCCATTCTGCAGTAGTTGAATAACTCTTGTCTCATATTAGTGTTGTCCTATCAATTTTTTTGATACGAAATTGATGTTGGAAGCTAATTTCATTAAGTTTTTCAATGCATTTCTCCTCACCATGCAATCCCAAAATAAACCTTTACATGTCAACAGTTTCTTCCTACACATCAAAAGTAGGCTCTGGCATGTATGATTTCTTAATGCATTCAATTAATGATGGCAACCTCCCAACTTCCTTCCTCCTCAATGTGACTGAAAAACGAATGAACATCTGATCAATATGGTCATGAGGGTGCCCAACAAGAAGGAAACCAACCTTTACCTTATGAAAAATCCTCAATTCAATAAGCATGTTTAGATATCCAAAAACAACCTGATTTTTTTCATGGCAAGTGTTGTCCAATTGTAGATACAGAAATTCAGGAAGATTACTAGACCAATTAGAAAGAACATTTATGGTTATTTTCAGATTTTCATCATTATGAATATTTGGAGCTGTGAAGTACACCCTTGGCAAACATTTTCCCATTGAAGACCATACAACCAACCAAGTGATACTGAATAAAATTTTCCTCTTATAAATTTTTGGGTATGCAAACAAAATGTGGTAAAAGATTTTTCTTCTGGTCCATACCATTAATTATCAAACCCAAATATTTATTCGGATTATCATAACACTTCTTTCGATGCTAGTACAACTTTTTCCTTTCACTTGTTTGTTGTTCACGATGTTTCTGAAGTTCTTTGACAATTGAATCTACACAACATAAAATAAAGCCATTAAGAAATATGTTTTCATAGTTGATGAATATACAATCTTAAAAGTTGAAGTTATGAATGCTTACCTCTTTCTGACCCTTCAAATTTGTCCCTTTTTGATATAAGAGAAGAACATTTACTGCAAATCCCCATCCTTGTCTTCTTATGAATACAGACATTGTTGAATTCTTTCTTCCATACCTTCACAAAATATTCATATGTAATAAAATGGCCATGTCCCTTAGAACCTTCTGCATATTCTTTGTATACATTGTAGATTTCTCGTCTTGAAAAATTATCTAGAATATGTATTGTCTCTCTATTTGGCATACACTCTCCATGCTTTGAAAAGAAATATTTCATCCATGACATTGCAGTATTTGATAATGGCCCAAACTGTCTTTTATGACGTACTTCTGAATAAAATGGGGCATCCTTTTCCAAATTTTCTTGAATTTTCAAGAGACAAAAATTCCCCATTGAATGAAACATTTTGAAAGCCTTTCTATAGAAAAATAAAGACCCAGTATGATAATCATAACCTGACAATGTAGATTGCATAAACCCAACTAGATATGAATTTTGCATGCTTTTATTCATTGACAAGTATCTCTTCTTTCTCTCTAATGCTAATTTGAAATACATATGTTTCAAGCAATCTTTTTGACAACATTCACCAGAAATGAGAGTGTTGATAGAACTTCTTCTTGAATTTAAGCTTTTGTGATCCATAATCTATTTGATAGAAATGTTTTTGGAAAAAATCACATTAGAAGAATTTTGTCGACATATTTCGAACCAACTAGTGTGGTTCATCATGAGGACAAGTTGAATAATTAGATCATGGCTTCATGTTAAAAAGGGATAGAAGAACTTCAAATGGCTAGGTTTGACTAGAAAAATGGCTATATTAGACCACGTTGGATAAATGGCTATAATCTACCAAGAAACAACTAGATATGACTAGGCAAATTATTTAGTTAAAATAATATTATTAGAACTAAATAATTTGTCTAGTCAAATCTAGTCGTTTCTTCGTAGGTTATAGTTTTTTTTTCAAAGTGGTCTAATATATTTTTTTTTCTGATCAAAACCGGTCGTTCGAAGTTCTGCCATCCCTTTTTAACATGAAACCATGGTCTGATTATTCAACTTGTCTTGACGATGAACCACACTAGTTGGTTCGAAACGCGTCAATGAAATTCTTCTAAAGTGATTTTTTCAAAAAACATTTCTATCAAATAGAACTTCTTCTCGTCAAATATTCTGCTCTACCCATTGTTTAACTAGAGAATCTTGCATTGATACGAAAAGTTCTACTCCTACTCCTTAATACAATATTTTTTGGCAACATCTCCATCATTGGATCATCATTTGTATAAGCATTTTCATCATCATTAACAAGAATGTTATCCACACTATGATCAGTTGTGCTTTTCAAATACTGAATTCAATGATATTCATCATCTTCCCCTTCTTCAGTGCTACTGTCATAGCCCTTAGAATTGGAACTAAATGGAAAATCTGACTCAATGTTTATTAGATATTCTTCCTCATGTGCAATGTCAGTGTTGTTCTCATAGTCCATAGAATTAGGACTATGTCGAAAATGTGAGTATTTACTTACTAAAAATGGTACATCTTGTCCTTTGTCATTACTACCTTTATAGTCATTAGGATTAGGACTAAGTGCTTCATCCTGTCCTTCATCACTACCACTCTCATAGTCCATAGGATTGGGACTAAGAGGACACTATGACACTCCATTCTTTTGAAATTTTTCATCATGCTTTTCATCACTATTACTCTCATAGTCTGTAGAATTAGGACTAAGTGGACACCATGACACTCCATTCAAGATTTTGAAATTTGTCATCATGCTCTTCATCACTGCTAGTCTCATAGTCCATTGGATTAGGACTAAGAGGAAACTGTGACACTCCATTCTTTTGAAATTTTTCATCATGCTCTTCATCACTACTATTCTCATAGTCCTTAGAATTAGGACTAAGAGGAAACTATGACACTCCATTCTTTTGAAATTCATCATCAAGCTCTTCATTACTGCTGCTCTCATAGTCCTTAGAATTAGGACTAAGTGGACACCGTGACACTCCATTCTTTTTAAATTCGTCATCATGCTCTTCATCATTGTTTCTCTCATAGTCCCTAGAATTAGGACTAAGTGGACACTGTGACACTCCATTCTTTTGAAATTTATCATCATGCTTTTCATCATTGCTACTCTCATAGTCCTTAGAATTAGGACTAAGTGGACACCGTGACAATCCATTCTTTTGAAATTCATCATCATGCTCTTTATCACTACTGCTCTCATAGTCCATAGGATTAGGACTAAGTAGACATCATGGCACTCCATTCTTTTGAAATTCATAATCATGCTCTTCATCATTGTTTCTTGCATAGTCCATAGGATTACGACTTAGAGGACACTGTGACACTCCATTCTTTTGAAATTCGTCATCATGCTCTTCATCATTAATGTTGTCATAGTCCTTAGAATTAGGACTAAGTGGACATCGTGACACTCCATTCTTTTGAAATTCATCATCATGCTCTTCATCACTGCTACTCTCATAGTACATAGGATTAGGGCTAAGTGGACACTGTGACACTCCATTCTTTTCAAATTCGTCATTATGCTCTTAATCACTACTTCTCTCATAGTCCATAGGATTAGGACTAAGAGGACACCATGAAACTCCATTCTTTTGAAATACATCATCATGCTCTTCATCACTACTACTCTCATAGTCCATAGGATTAGGACTAAGAGGACACCGTGACACTCCATTTTATTGAAATTCGTCATCATGTTCTTTATCACTGCTACTCTCATAGTCCTTAGAATTAGGATGAAGTGGAATCCATGACTCTTTTTTTATTTGAAATTCTCCATCCCCTCTTTCCTCAATGCTTCTCTCATAGTCCTTAGGATTAGGACAAAGTGAGAGAAATGACTTTCTATTCATAGTGGAAAAATTTTCATTATATTCATCAATATGATTAGAGTTGTTGCGCGATGAACATGCTGATGCTTTACGAAGAAAAAATTCACTATCATGAGAATGCATCCCTTTCAAATAAAAGAGGTTGAATTATACAAATGGAGACTCTCCTAAACATATTATATAGCTTAGAGAATGAAATTTTCCCTCAAACAAGTTTCGCCAAAATATTTCCCTATAAAAATTTTGTTTCATGTATTTCCCTTCATTATTTTATTCTACAATTTGTTGAAAAATGTTAACTAATTTTATTTTTTTATGAAATAAATCTTTAAATATAAAATTGTAAACTAAAACTTTTATTGAAATTATCTTAATAGTTAAACCATATAATATTTACTAAACAATTGAATGTTTTTTTTCTTTTTTATAATACCTTCAAAATAAAATTAATCCCACATTCACCGTGATATCAAACAATTCCATAATATTCGCCTGCAGGGTGGCGGGCACGCCGTTGGGGTGGCACGGGGGGGGCTGAATCAACATCGCCTGCCAACCCGTGAGTAGGTAGGCCATCGGGGTGGTGCTGGGGTGAGCAAGGAAGCCCCCCCCCACCCCGCCCTGTCGGCCTGCCCGGTTGCCCACGGGGTGCCTTCCTCACCCCCACAGCACCTCGAAGGCCGCAAGGGTGGCACGGTTCGAGGATGGGTGGGAGGCAATGGTTGGGCTGCTAAGGTGGGCTACGGGGCTGGACCCAATGGCTGGCTCAATTGGCCAGCTAATTTTGACATAGTGGTGGCAAGGCGATGTATTTTTTAAATTATTTTTTTCGAAATTGTTATGATTTATAATATTAATTATCATTTATCATTTTTTTTGTTAATTTAAGTTAATATGTTTTCCTCATTTATTGATTTATGTGTTTATTTTTTTTCTTCAGGAAAATGGCATCAAAGAATATTTCTATGAATCTTTTTGGACCAAAGACTCTTAAAGGTGGATCTTAAAAAAACATTGGTGAACGAACCCCACCTAAGTTGATGGCTACAAGTATTTCAAGTGCCTCAAATGATAAGAAGATGATTTCATGCTGGAAGAAATCAAAAGAAGTGAATCTTCCATTGAAAGTCTGGTATGTGAAAGAAAGAGAAAGCCAAAATGTGTAGATATATCTATATGTTGATATACTTAATGATAATGGAATTTATGATGTGATGGTAAGAGTCATAGAGATGTGTTCAGTACTTGACAGTGAAGTTGTTTCCATACTTACAAAACCACCCAAGTCACATGAAAGGATTAAATACCAGTTATCATATTCATTATATGACATGAGAGAGGTATCTACAAAGTTTTGTAAACAAATCGTAAATGAGATGAAACAAAATATCGTAAGTATTGTTATTTATATTTGAGTTTTGCATTCTTGTAACTGTCTCACTATATTTTTTTAACTTTGTTTTTATTAACACATGATATTTTGTTTGGCAGAATTTTGTTGAAAGTTGTTCAAGTAGGTTGCAAGGCATTCATTTCATAGAGCATGATATTATGAAAGTTGTCAGCAGTTTCTACTCATTGCCAGAAGAAGATATGGAAAACAAGAAAAATGTAGTAATTCATGATGCTACAAAAGTACATCCAAGGGATTAGAAAAAAAGCCTTTAGTGGATAAATCTAGCAAGGGTAGACAAATTACTTTTGAAGAGGAGGAAGTTGAAAATGGCAGTGAAGAATATGTTGTTTTTACTGAAGATGACATTGGAACTGAGAAGATTTGTAAAATACCAAAAGTAACAATGCTCAAGAATAAATTTGTTACAGTTAATGATGAGGATGTTATGAAGAAAAAAATTGAAGTTGAACATTCTAAAGCATTCATTACCAACAGTCAAGAAACTAACGAAACTTCAAAAGAAATCATAGAAATCATTACACCAGGAGCTGATTTAGAGGATGGCATCATCAAAACAAAACAAAATTCCATTCGAAAGAACTTGACAAAGAGAAAATTAATTGAGGGTTGGTCATACATTTTAGCTTAATGTGAGACAAATCTATAAGGCAAGTGAAGGACAATGTCAATATCAAATCAGAAAGCCACATTACCTGCATGTTCACAACTTGGAGACATTGATGAGGTACAATCCATATGCTCATGTGGTTAATTATGTGATTCTTGTTGATCCAATTCAAGTTCCCAAAAAAGAAGCATTTGATAAGTCAAAATGTTTTGAATACAATTATTATGTGCTTGGGGAGAACCACTGTCTAGAAGCTCAAAGACAACTGATGGAGGAATATCCCAAAACCCATGTTTTGAAACAATGAAATGTATCATTTATGTTGGTTTTTCAAATACAGAAGAAAAGTCAGTGGCATGGGATCATAATTCAAATAATAAATATAGGATGTCTATGACTTTCATCCAAAGGGTTAGATTTATTCATAATGAATTTGAAGAAAAATGTGGTGGGGATAGGATAAGTGTTACTGTAGATTTCCAAAAGGAATGTTCTATGGAAATAGGTTATCCAATTGAAGAGAAAATCAATTCAAAATGTGGCAAATGTGGAAAATTTAGTAATTTATCCAGAGGTGTTGATAACATTTTCCAGTTTGCATTTAGAACTGGAGAGATATGGGAGTTGATTAATGATATTTTTAGCATGTGGGAGAAAATTGGCATTAAAAACCAAAAGGTCAAAAATTCTAAGCCTTTGATATGTAGCAACAGTAAATTAGGTCTTGAAATGAAGTAGCTTCTAGAATACATGACTATCACACCTTGGAGAGCATTGCAAGGAGTGAAGGATGAAAAAAATTTCAAAGCAATATTATCTCATGTGAGGTCAGGAGAATTATCATTGGAGGAAATGTCTGAGGAATTTCAAAAGTAAGTTTGTTGAATTATTTTTATTTATTTCTAGATTATAATTTTCTTTTAAAAATAACATATTGTTCTTGGTGGTATTTGTTATACATATCATTATATTAAATTTTTTTACTTTATCTATGAAATCACAAATTTTACATGAAAATTCAAGAACAAATGGTTAAATTGTTGAATGAAGATAGTTGGGATGATGTTGTATGCAACTATCCAGATTCAAGTTCTACACAACATTAAAAAAAAAATATCTTGCATTTAAAAAGGTATGTTGATTTATACATTCATTTTTATTCATATATGTACTATTTTTAATTTATAACTTACATATATATTTGTTTATTTTATAAAAGATGAAGAAGTATGATAATGGAGCACCAGATCATTTCAGAACCTTTATTGAAAAAATAAAGATTGAAAGACTAAAGAAGCAACATCTTAAGAATGTTGAACTTGATCCAAATCTTACTCATTTCATTTGGAATGGGCTAGACACTATTTAATATGAAGTAATATAAGGCGATTGTGAAGACATTGATAAACTCATACCTAAAATAGATTATGCCCTAGTTATTGCAGATATTCCCCATGGTTTCAATATTCCAAACATTGACTATGATAGTAACCCTTATACTAATCAAGCTCTTAGTAAAGTGGCTGCGGGATTTCTAGAAGTCACGTCATCACCATTATGGATATTTGTGTCATTTCATTCAGACACATAATTGGCAATGTTATTATCAAGCTTCAAGGGGAAAACAAATTCAAGGATGCAACGTACATGGTAAGATGTTTAAAATGTATATTTGATTAATGTTAAAAAATTCATTTATGTACAAGTTATTTGAACTTTTACTATTTCACGTTATAGGCAAAAAGTCAAATCTTCTTAACCATAAAGATCAACTATTTATAAATTATTGTGAGTTCATCCATATTGATAGTTGGGCAAAAAATGATAGCTATATGTCTATGATTTTTAATCGGGTAGATGGAAAGCGTCATAGCCAAATATTGACTTATGATGTTGTTGTGAGAAAGCTAACATTTGAATACAAAGAAGCAAAAGGAGAGATAGTTAACATTGATAAAAAACCACAGTTATTGATTAACTATCTTATAAACATATGTTCAAATGAAGGAGATTGGGTTCTGGATTTATTTTCTGGCTCAAGTAAGTTTTATTATATGGAATTGAATTTCAATATGTTATTTCTTAATTAATATGTCATTGTACTAATTTACTTCATTATTTATTTTGTGCTTGATAATTAGGTACAACACTAGCATATTGCTTTCAAAAAGGAAGAAATTGCATTGCAATTGAAAAAGATCCAATACAGTGAAATTTCATTGAGTGAAGAATTAATGCTTTTCAAGAAATTGGGTTGAAGAAAGGGGACTTGAGTGAATCACGTGTGGAAAAAAAGGAAAAGGAACCCCAACCACCATTACACGAAATTATTGCAAAAGGCATACATTGGGAAATTCACAGACATCAAAGATCCATTAGAAGAGGAAAATGAGCAAAATGAAGCAAAAAATATTGTGGAAGAAGTTAATGATGAAACTCTAGAGAACAAAGAGTTTTGATTATGTGACATTGTGGATTAAATTTAAGTTATGCTCAGAAATCAAGCTCATTTTTTGTAACTATTAATTAGTTCTACTTGTAATATTTTCACTTTGACATTTTATGAGAAGAATATACACTCAATTAAGGTTGTTAAGTGATTATGTGATTTTCGCATTAATTTTTATGTCAATCATTATTTTTGAAAAAAAAGGTGATCATTATTATTTTTTTGACATGAAATTCATAAAAAAAGTATTATTTAATCATTTTTAGTTAAAAATTGTTAGCCTCACTCTCTCAAAAATCAATAATAAATCTAGTTATTAAATTAAATAAATAAGATGATGAGAATTCCTCAAACTAAGGATTCTAGTTTGGATGAGAGATTCTCTCCAACTAGCTCTTCTAAATTAGTGCGTAAGTTGAGAAATTACCTCAGCCAAGTGAGTCTAAGATAGACGTACTATATTAAGACCACTTACTCATGTATTTAAATGTATTATTAATTTTTTTGAATAATGTGAATTACATGAGCATGAGAGACCACATGATGGCTCTCTTCTTTTTCCACCAATTTAATTTTTGTGTGTTAATTTGCAGTGCATATGGTTATATGGCTTTGTGATTCTTCTTCATGTGGTATCGAAGCTATAGGAAAAGTCTTCTTGCTAGTGTGACCTGGTTGTGTGTGTTGTTTAGGAGTAGCAACTCCTGCACAATGAAATTGGCTACCCACAAGGGCCACAAAATCACTCTTCTAAATTGTACATGTTTGTCTCACTTTCCTAGGCCTATGCATTATTTCTTGTGGTTATTGGAGTAGTCAAATATTAAATGGGACACTCTACGTGCCTTATCCCTTGCCAACTGGTTGGACCTGTGGTCATATTATGAAATATGGGTTATTAAAATACAACTGGGTAGCATATTACTTTATCAAAGAGCTAATACATCACTTCTAGAGGAGTGATAAATGCATATATGTACCGATTGCTACTGGCTTCCATTAGTCCCAGATTATGAAAGATTTAATTGCCATCATAACCTAAATATATTGCAGCTATACAAGAATAGATTTTTTGCTAAGAAAGGGAAGCAAGATCCTCCAGTCTTGAAGCTAGCTTTTGGGTTGATTTTCTGCATTATAAGGACAATATTAACCAGTGTTTAATGACCAGAGAACATGCCTGTGTGTATAACTCAGATTTATGGGTTCCTGTGATCATTGGAGGTCGTTTAAAGAGGCAGTTTCTTTGTTGGAATAGACTATGGGTTTGTGGAAATAGAAACTACTAAGTATTTACTCTGTTAGGAGTCGAATTAATTGTGGATTGCTGGCCACAACCTTTCCCATCGAAGATTAGAACTATTTATGTATTTTATCGCTGGAGACACTGCCGAGTAAGTCACATGGTCACTACCGGTGCATCTTGCTGGTCTGAATGTGTGGCATCACAAAAAGAATTTGAAGTGTAGCTTATTCCTAGGTAGAATGTCATTGAATCTAAATGCTAGAGTTTAATTTCAAGGGATCATGTTATATATCTTTGTGGCAGTCGTCCAATATCAGATCTTAGAGATGGCAACATCAGCTTCAAAAATGGCTACAGCAAATCAATAGAATATTAGACCTTTTCACTACTTCTATGTGGGTTATTGTTGAGCCACCTTAAATCCTTGAGCACCAACGTATAGCTAGTGCAAGGAAGGATCTGTTGCATTGGAAACACATTCAGTGTGAAAAGACCTGTGTTGGAAGACTTGCCCATGGAAGACCTCGTCATGTTGCTAAATTAAATGGTGCTTAAATCAAATGATGTTTACATAGATAAACATGGATAAAGTAAAGTTTACATGATTCCAACTAAAAAGGATTGATGCACTTCCTTCAAGGTATGCTTAAAGTTATACTTAATGCACATTTTTTTAAAGACATAAGATTTTGAAAAAATATTTTATTAATTTTCATAAAAGTAATAAAATATCTTACATTTCTTGGTGACTTGTAAAAGTGCTTTTGGAAATTCCTATTTCAAACGTAAAAGGCTATATTTTCATTTGTATTTGGAGTGATAAGGTGAAGGTATTTTGAAATTTGGAGCAATAAGGTGTGACTTATAAATCTTTTGAGTGATAAGGTTGTAAGTCGTGGTTTGAAAAGTTCCTTTTTATTTATGAAGACAGGTTGCTTCAAGGGGCTGTGAGATTGGCATTCTCATTATTGGAGAAATTTCATTCATGATGTTGAGAAGGTGAAGGTTGATGTACTCCCATATTTCAATAAAAAATTATCTTTTTCCTGGTGATTGTGTCCTAGGTCTGCCCGAAATTGAATAAGGGGATCTTAGGTACACCATGTGCATGTTTGTGATGGCGCATGCTTCTTGATCTTGTTTTTGTTTTGTGCCTAGTCTTGACATTAACCTTCATGTGGTATATTTCTAATATGGTACACATGTAGCATACAACACATGAACGACTTGCATGCACATAATCATTCAAGCTTATGTAATCAAGCAAACTGCATGAAATCAAAAAGCAGCAATACATAATCATGTTGTCAATGACATTTCTATATCAACATCCAATCAAGTTGTCATCTACATCAATAATTTTTTCAGCAATTCAACAACATTTTTTTGGAAATTACACTTGCACCATGTTTTTAATAAGCTCAATAAAAAATTCTAACTTGCAAATCATCATTTGGATTGTAATCAAAGACAAATTGAGTTGAATTGTAAGGGTGCATTCTCTGTTGAAACTGACACCCACACTTTGAATTGATAGGGAATCAATTAAACCCAGTGAATCCATTGTTTTTAACTAAGTCATTCAAATCATTGTAAGCATTTCTCTTGGGTGCATTTTCGACAGTATTCGACACCATTCTTTTGATCAATCAAGAGTTTAAGTTCAAGCAAGTGAAAATCTCTAGAACTGATTGAAGAAAGCATCAAGTGAGCATTAAAGCAAGCAAGTATGAATTCAAACAATCAATTATTCAAACAAGTTCAAGCGAGCATGCAATAATCAACAAAACAACAAACAAGCTAGTGTGAAGTTGATTGAAGCATTCACAAAGTGTTAGTGAATCATTCAAGCAAAGCAATCGCCATCAAATGAGCGTGAAATTAAGAGTTCAAGAAAACAAGTTATAAAACTCTAGCATGTGTTTAAAAGCATCTACAATCAACAACCAATACAAGCGAGTGTGTCATTTCAGTGATTGACACAAGTGAGAGATTTTGTCAAGCAAGACTTCTAGGGCAAGCGAGCCTGACTTCAAAATAAGCAAGGCAACATGGTTACACACATTCAATTGTCCCAAATTATTAACGATTTAATGTTATCATCAGCCAGCGATATGGTGCACATCAACAAAACCACTCTTGCTGACATTCAAGTGCATATTCAACATGCACATGAAATGATTGAGTTCCTTCAACTGGAGTCACAAATGTAGAGAAATGAGTTGCAAGAAAAGTGTGTTGCTTCCAAGTCTTTGACCAATCTAGAGACAGCTGATCATTCAACTTCATTCATCCAACTAGCTTCAAGTGTTGAAGTTGTTCCAGTTCAACTTTCTTCCAAGCCCATCATTAAGCCATGGGAAGAAATTAAAAGTAATCAAAATCGACGTGGCTTAGGATATGTCAAAGATAATGGCAACTTACATATCCGTTATTATTCAAAACCCATTCAGTTCGTCAGTGCCGGATTACTTGAAAAAATCACCTCAGCAAGTTTTTAGCAACTTGCAGAGTGACGTTAATGCACACAAATTGAAGTTGTAGACAAACAAAAGTGCACACAAACTCAAGTTACAGACATACCAAAATGTTCTCATTTTCAAAGAACTGGTCATCTAGAAATTCAATGTTTTGATATCCATCCTTGTAGCCATTGTGGCAAGTCAAATCATACATGAGAGAAACACTGCAACCAATGATAGTCAGCTAGATTGAAGATAAATTATTCATGGATTGATCCCTAGGAATGCTCATTCGCTGCTAGAAGATTTTCCAAGTTTTACAATTGGATTCACTCGCACATATTGTAGCCACCAATCAAATGAAGATTGTACTCTTGTGCGGTTGAACGAGGGAGTACACTAGTGAAATACTCCTCCACCTATAGGAGAGGAGTTAAGATATAATTTGGAGAATTTTGCCTCTCCTTTTAGCTGAAAAAGGGGGGAAATTTCAACGAAATTGACAAGTGGTTTTCAGACTGAAAGTCTCAAAAACATCATCGAAGCAACTAGTGGGCATCTTCATCAACCAGTGGGTGATTATCGTCAGCAAATATGCTAGTTGGCATTCATCAAATTGTGTCAATGGACACCAAATGTTTTTTTCAGGAAAACGACAGTTGGATCCTTTTGTGGCTTGGCACATGATGGAGTTGTCAAGTGACATTCAGAGATAAATCAGTCATGCAATTGACTCATGGTCTCTTCATATTGTAGTTTCTTCAACATCCAATTTGGTAGTTTTTCAGGCAAATGTTTTTTGAGGATCAACTTGGGAACTTAGAAGATGGTTCCTTGTTCGTTTTGGATTTATTATTAAGGAGGGAATGTTAGCCCCACTCTCTTAAAAATCAATAATAAGTCCAATTATTAAATTAAATAAATAAAATCATGAGAATTCCTCAAACTAAGGAGTCTAGTTTGGATGAGAGATTCTCTCCAACTAGCTCCCCTAAATTAGTCTGCAAGTTGAGAAATTGTCTCAACCAAGTGATTCTAAGATAGACACACTATCGTAAAACCACTTACTCATGTATTTAAATGTATTATTCAATTTTTTAAATAATGTGAATTACATGAGCAGGAGAGACCACATGATCACTCTATGCCTTTCCTTCCAGTTTAATTTTTTTTGTGTTATTTTTTTTTGCATATGGTTATATGGCTTTGTGATTCTTCTTCAAAAGTTTCCTATAAAAATTGTGATTTTGATATGTCATTTCTAGCAAAAAATTACAAAAAATTATTAAAATGTGTAGTTTTTTAGTTATATTTATGTTAATGGTTATTTTTATGTCAATTGTTAAAAATTATAGTTTTTTAGAGGCAATTATTTCATGTGGATTGAAATATTAGCTAACGATGTATAAATATGTAGAATATTGAAAATTCAAAATATCAACCTTCTTTAAATATGCAAAACAATAAAAGCCTCACTACAAAAAAAAATTAAAATAAAAAGAAGAAAATATGAAGAAGAATACCACTTCAAAATTATTAAATTTAGAAAATAATTATTAGAGATTTCATATATTAGAAAATTTAAAGTAAAAAAAAATAGCTTTTTAGAAAAGGGCCTAGTGTAGAATTACCACTTTTTAAAATGAACATGAAAATCACTACCATTTTAAAGTTGCAATGTACATAAGAATAATTATAGTGCCAAAAACTATGCTTTAAAAAAAATATGTGTGTTCTACATCGCCCCTTTTCAAAATTGGGTCACTTTTTTGCTATCTCTAGGAAACGGGTAACAGTATCAGTTCCTGTTTCAAAGTTTACATTGTTTACAAGGTTATGTATTTCTATCATAGGAATTGAACACAATACTTTAACTGGAATTCTCAATTTTCTTAACCGAGCAATTAGAGATTGGAAGGATACTTCACTCCTCCCATCCCTATATAGATCTTGCTTCATGAGATATATATATATTCTATACAGAGGATCCTTTAAATATATTACAACAAATTGCAACTACAACTAGTGTGCTTAGGCTAGAATTCATTAATTTGAATGTGTATTATGTATTATATTTTTTCTTTTGTTTCCTTTGAAAGGAAATGTATCCAATTTATTTTTTTTACTATTGAAACTATTATATTTTTCTTATAAATTTATGAGAAATGCATTTGTACTTGTTTCATTTACATAAAGTAGTAATAAGAGTCTTAAGCTGATATATTGTTCTCTATGACTATTTACTTTATATAACTTAAAGGCATACACTACTCATCTATGGTGTTTAGTTTGAAAATATATATGTGATATAAATGCACATGCTCAATATTCCTTAGTTAATGTAATACAAAACTTCTACTTTGCAGGGGTGATTTAATAACGTTTGTTACAGAAAGGTTTATAGAAAATCAATGTTGCTCTAATTTGGTGTTTCATAAAAATTTTAACTCTAAAATCACATTGTCACTGTTATTTACATAAATAAATATTTCACTATTTACTATTCTGTATGAATACAATGCTACACTAATCCTTATTAACACATAAAGGTTTATAGAAAATCAATGTTGCTCTACTTTGGTATTTCATAACAACTTTAACTGTAAAATGACATTGTCACTGTTATTTAATTAAATAAATATTTCACTCTTTCCTATTCTGTATGAATACAACATTACAATAATCCTTATTACCATTTCAAGAATAATCAGACAGGAGGTCCCAATATATATAATTTCTTTGTATGCTATTCTCGAAGTAAATAGAAAGCTAGACAATCAACACTAATTGTAAATGTTTAAAACAATGTAGATCATAACCTAACCAGAAAAATGCTTTCAAGATAGGCTTGAAAATGGAATGTTGTTCTCCTCCAAACCATATAAATAATCTCTTTCAGCCCTCCCTCATGTAGGTATTTGTTCTTGCCAAGAGATCAACAACCTCATTGATCCTTGCAATAGGAATATTATGCCTTCTTTCGATGTGGGATTTGTCCCTAAAGCGGTGTCTCACTTTATGGGTTTTTTTTTCCTTTTTTAGCCAAAAGGTCACATTTTAACTTCCACGATGCTTTATGCTAATTCCAACTTAGCATATATCTCCAATTAATTTAGTAATGGATATTTATCTCCCATGCATTAAGATTATCCATAATCTTTTCTAGAATTTTTATCATGGAAAGTTATCTTATCTAGAATCTCCTCTACGAGTTCTTAATTTTCACATGTTTCCAATTTTATTATTTATGTATCAATAAAAATTTATATACATATTTATGTCATCATATACTGATTTTTAACAAACAATAAAAGTACTAATCATTCCCAGAGGAGGAGAGTTATTACATTCTCCCTCCCTTTTATTTACACTGTCCTTGGTGTTTAAATTTCAGTTTCAATCTGCAAAAATAATGTCGGGCACTTTCTTTGTGTTTCTTCTTCCAGTTCCCATGTGTCCTTATCAGGAGTAAAATTCCTCCACTACACCTTAATCTGAGCGATGACTCGATTCCGAGCCAAATATCTTTCATGTCTAGAATACAAAGCAGTTTTCGCAAGAAATCCCCTTCAAGTTCCACCTGTAGCATTTTCAAATCAATAATATGATTACTATTATGTACATATTATTTTAATGAAGATACATGAAAGACATTATGAAATTTAATATGACTAGGGAAAGCTAATTGGTAGGATACAATTTCAACTCGAACCAAAACTTCAAATGGTCCACAAAACCATGTAGATAATTTTGAGTAGCTTCATCTTCATAGAGAGCTCTTCGGAGGTTTCACCCTCGATTAAACATGATCGCCGACTTTAAATTACTTACATGTTCTTTTCTTATCTGTGTAACTCTTTTTTCGGCACTATGCTGCTTTAACATTCTTCTCATTTTTCTACCCCATCTCTTTCGTTTCCTGTAATAATTCTAGCCCCAAAATTAGTCTGCCCTCTGATTGACTCCAACTAAGAGGTGTATGAAATTTTCTTCCATACAATGCCTCGAAAGGGCTCATTTTGATGGAGGTTTGATAGTTGTTATTATACACAAATTCAGCTAAATGTAAAAAGTCTTCCCACTTGGTAGGCTTATCCATCGCATACATTTTGAGAATATCCTCGAAAATCTGGTTGACCCTTTTAGGTTTTTCATCCATTTGAGGCTGGTATGTTGTGGTAAAATTTAACTTAGTACCAATGCTTCCAAATAATTACCTCCAAAAATTTGAGGTGAATTTGGCATCTCAATCTGATACTATCATTTTAGGCACTTCATGCAATTAGAAAATATCCTTCATAAATAGATTAGCAATTTGGGTCATGTCATAGGTAGATTGTATAGTATAAAATGTGTAGCCTTACTAAGTGTTTCCATTACCACCATAATGGAGTCTTCTTGTTTTTTTTTCATGGTAACCCTATGATAAAATATAATGATACTATGTCCCATTTCCATTCAAGAATAGGTAGTGGATTCAACAACCCAACCAGGTGTTGATGTTCTACCTTCACCTATTGGCACTCTATACATTTCGATAAATACTCTACCACTTACTTTTTCATTCCTAGCCAAAAGAAGGTTTTCCTCAAATATGTGATCATATTCTAGTATCCTAGATGTCCTGAAAATAGATTGTTATGGTACTCATGGAGTATCATCTTTTTCAATTATGGTATGTTGGGTACATACAATTTTCCTTTGTAAGTAAAAAATTTTTCCTCATTTTCTACATATCCTGGTACATGAACTTGCTGCATGTTTTGTTGCACTTCTAAATACTTTGAATCCTTATGCATAGAATGTTTTGAATCCTTGGGTACTAACATTGATTTTTTTTAGAGTGTAAGCATCTTGGCGTAAAGAATCAACTAGTTTTTTTCTTCCCTTTAATGTGCTTAATATCAAATTCAAATTCACTAAAAATGCCATCCATCTAGCCTATCTTGCATTAAGTTCATGCTGAATGAACAAATACTTTAAACTAAAATGATATGCTAGTAATGCTAATTTATTTGCCAACAAGTAGTGCCTCCACATTTTCAAGGCGTGTACAACACTTGCTAATTCCAGATTGTATACAACATAATTTCTTTCATGATTCTTCAAGTTTCTTGATTTGTATATTGTTATAGAATTATCTTGCAACCCTCCCAATCCCTTTATACATGCATCTGTACACACTCTAAATTCCTCGTTTTGATCTTCCAGTTTTAGGACAATATTTGTGGTTAATAAATGTTTTAGTTTATGAAAACTCAACTGGCGTTCAATTGTCCACTCAAATTTTACTTCTTTTTCTTGTAGAGAGGTATTGGGATATGCTATTTTAGAGAAGCCTTCAATAAAACTGCAGTACTACCCCATAAGTCCCATAAATGACTAGACAACAACTACATCTTTGGGTATATGGCAGTGAACCATGGCCTTTACCTTATCTGGGTCAGCTACTAACCCCTGCTTTGAGATGATATGCCTTAGATACTAGATTCTAGTTTTATAGAATTCACACTTACTACATTTAACATACAATTTATTTTCTCTTAAGGTGTACAACACCAACCTTAAGTGTTCCTTATGCTCCTCTTCAGTCCTAGAATATACAAAAATATCATCCATAAATACCAAGTCAAATTTATCCAAATATTTGTTGAGTACACTATTCATTACACACATGAAAGTTGTAGGAGCATTGGTCAGGCCAAATGGTAACACTAGAAACTCGTAGCATTTGTTTCATGTCCTAAATGTTTTTTTATAGATATCCTCATTCTTCATTATCACCTGATGGTATCCCATCCTTAGATCAATTTTGGAGAAGATGGTGGCTCCCATTATCTAATCAAATATGTGTGGTTGGGGATATTTATTTTTAATAGTCAACTTGTTTAGATGGCAATTGGCAATGAACATCCTAAATGTACCATCTTTTTTCTTAACAAAACCTACATGTGCTCCTGAGGGTGACACACTAGCTAATATACCCTTTATCTAGCAGCTCCTGTAGTTGCATTTTTTGTTTCATTAATTACAGTGGGCTCATCTTGAATGGTGATATGGACAATAGGGTTGCACTAGGTACTAAGTCTATGGAGATATCTATATATTGATGGGGTGGTAAAATGGGAATATCCAAGGGAAAAACATCTAAAAAATCATTAATAATTGAAACAACATTCACTTTCAAATCTTTACTTGCTGCTCAGTTTCTTCTACCTAAACCATAAATATTTGGCATCCTCTCTGGGCACTCCTCTTAATTTGCAGGGCGGTAATTTTCCTAACTAAGATTGGTTTTGGCACACCCTAAATGATGTGGGTTTGTCCATGCGGGTTTGCACACGTTACGGATTTTGCTATGAAGTTTATAAATGTTGCTTTCCACTCCAACTAATCCATCCCAACTAATATGTCATAAGACCCAAGAGGGAGTACATTTGAATCTACTATGGTTAGGTATCTATTTAAATTTAATTGACGTTGTTTCACTTGGCTAGCGACTCTTCTCTTGGCACCAGTGGCCAATTGTACGAACCAAGTTGTTTTATATTTTTTTGTTTTAATTTATATCTTTCTACTTTTTGTGGTCCAACATAGCTCAGACTAGCTCTTGGGTCAATTAAGACATAAACAGGTTAGTTGGCAAGAATACCTTCTAGCTCAATCATCATGTACTGATGTTCTACTTTTCTATCCTCCAGGGTTGCACTTATCGTTGGAATTCTCTTGGCCATGTCATTTACTGTAGTAGCTTCACGAGCAACTTGTATTTTTTGCACAAACTTGGGGTTCTGTGGGAAGTGTCTTAATAAATGAGGCTCACCACACCCCAGACATTTCAGTGATCCTTTCTCCTTGTCTCGATTACCTTTCCTAGCATTCAAATATGTGATTTTTGACCCTGCCTGGGAAGTCGCTTGCTAATTTACAGTCACGTTGTCAAACCCTTTCTGATGATGATCCTAACCAAAATTCTTAAGATACCCTAGTTTTGTTCATCTTCCTCCCATTTTTACCTTATTTCTATCCTTATTCTGCTAAGTCATCCCCCCTTACCTTTAAACTACTAATAACATAACGTTGCCTTTCTCACCACCTCATCCATGGTTTTTGGGTTATCAAATTTTATCCATTTCTTGTACACTATACGCAAGCAATTTATGAACCACTACACTTTAGCTTTTTCCTCCTTTAGATATGGAACATATCTCAGTAAGTTAGTAAACTTGGATACAAACTAATCTATGGTGATTTGTCCCAAGTGTAACTTGTGAAATGCTTTGGCACTGTCAACATAATATCACCCACTCAAGTAGCAATTTTTTAAGTGTTTACAAAATTCCTCCCATAATACTGTGTTTTCCTCCAACCCTTGTACATTATTTTCCTCTTCCTACCATAAAGAAGATTTGCCTCGCAACTCATAAATTACTAACATGGCTTTCATTTTTCTCTCATAATCATAAACTTGAAAGTACTTGGTAATATTTAATAATCAGGTCTCCACATCCTCCTCCTTTTCACCATGAAAAGTAGGGGGATTGATTTTTCGGAATTCTCCTAGAAGCTCTAGATGTCTCTTCCACTTAGACTTTCAGAAATAAGTATTATCTGATTTCCCTTCACTCTCGGATTTTTCAGGTTTTGTCCCTTCTCCTTTCAACACCTCTGTCTCCCTTGTTTTTTTGCTTTTTTCTCCATTAAAATTCTAAAAATTCTTTCTTGTTCATCATTGGCATGTATCGACCATTCATTATTGTCCCTTAGACGTGCCAACTCTCGTTGTAGATTTTGTATAACTCCCATGAATGGATTAGTGTTTGTAGTGGCTCATTCCCCCAGTTCTATATACAACCCATCTCCTACTGGATTAGCAGCTGCATCCTCAGTCATCTTGTTGGGTATTCCTCTTAGATTAATCAACCTCCTCTGAAGATAGTACAATGAATCACTTGTTAGTTTAATGTACTTTCCATATGTATATATATATATTCTATTTTGGTGGTTCATTAAGTCCCAATGGAGAACATGGGCTCTAATACCATTTATCAAATCTCCACATCAAAACAACAAAAAAAAATTACATGTATATCAAAGCCTAAGATTAAATTCGAAAGGTTCATGCTACATGCAAGTACTCATTCAATTCGCTTTCATTAAAGGTTCCATATGCAATTTTTATGCCTAACTAGTGAGGGTTTCAATTATGAATTAAACATTGTCTATTTTAACTTGGTTCAACCCTTTTATTACTTCTAGGGTCCCCATGCATGTACACCCTCACCCCCTTCTTATAACCAAGCACTAGATATATCGGTTTATCACTTAAATTAATTCGCCTCTAAGTGGTTTCTTAATGTTGGCCACCGAAGTAATTTAATGTTTAACAAACATGGCATGATACCTTGGTTACAGCTAGATGCACTCTTCACATTTGTCCAGTTGGGTGGGGGTACTTATCTTTCACAATCGCTTGGCAACGTATGCCCCTCTACCCCTCTGCCACATGGTATAGTTCACACAATGGATGGAGTACATCTGTGGTGCATGCCCAACCCTACTATGGTGGTAATCAATAGCCACCACCGCTCGAATGAGGATCAATAATGGAACCCTACCTCATAACACTAACCTCATACCTAAACCTCATTTTACACAATTCATTTCTTTTGTCGTTGCGCCTTGAGGGGACATTTTTGCACGGATTTTGTCTGAACCTTAAGGGAGCTAAACTCTACCCTTTTTCTCACCAAGATCCACTTGATACATCTCTACGCATCACATTTGGCATGTACACTCCCTTCAAAAGACTGTCCACCCATCCATTGGTTTCCTCTTTTGCTTTCCTGCTCAGGAAATGGTTTTAACTTTTAATCCACTATACTACTTGCATAATGTTCCCCAGGATATAGGTACCCCATCTATTGCGACCCTTCTCTGGAAACATTTCTCCTATGGTAATGTTCACTTTTTCATGGCATACATTTACAGGTATGGTTTTTATTTGCAAGGGTTTGTATTTCTTGCTGTTTATATTTAATTTAGAGGCATATTTCATTTGACTTATCATTCATTTTTATTGGTTGCAAAGATGAGGGTCTCGTGATACCCTTAATCTCTTAGGTTCTATTTCGTGGCATTTCCTACAGATGGCTCAGCCGTAGTCTATTCATGAACACTAAACGTGGGCATTCGACGATGACATGTAACCCTCACATGGCTTTCCCTGTTTCGGTCTTTTGTTTCCTGAAGAAAAATTGATTTAGTGAGATTGGGTCATGAGGTTTTCACTAACCTTGTTTTATTTGACCCTATGTACACTTACCACTAGTCTCAAGCACCACCTTACATTTCCTCCAAGTAGTTACAAGTATAACGTATTTCTCTATCACATGGTTACCTTTGCATCTCACCCTGAATTACTTTGTTTCCATTTACAGGGTGTGACTCTTACTACTTTTCTCTTTTTGTTGTTGGTATCATTTGCTTTTAGATACCAAGGAGCCTCACAGTTTTAAGTTCGAGGTTTTTTGTTCTCAATTTTCATTCCTCCTTTTAACGCACTGCTTCTCTAGCTCATTTTCCAGGTCAGTTATCTCTTTGTTTCAATGGGTTCTGAATGTTGATGGTTGCGATGGGTTCCACTCCTTTTTTGCTAGTTTACTGCTATTGAATTCCACTCATGGTATGATAACCATTATGGCTCGAGGCTACCTATAGCATCGACATTTTAAATTAATTTAGTGTTGAATGTTGTCCTATTGGTTCTTGCTAGCTCACCGCATGGTAGTCTTCACTATTTATTTTGTTCCAAATGACATTATATGTCCTAGTTCATTTCATGTTGGATTTTTAATTAATGGATTTGGTTAATTTATCCTTTTTAAGAGAGCATGCCCAGTATTGGGTTTAATCTTGGAAATTTACTTCTGAATCGATTTTTATTTAAGTTTTGTATAATATATGTATGTCTGTCATCTTGGACAAAGTTTACGGTAATTCATATGGGTTTTGTTCATTGTATGTTCTACTTCGACCTCCCATGCACAATTTATATTTACTCTATAGTAGTACATGTATCCTATTAATTACCTATGTTGTTTCAACTTTCAGTACATAGTGTCTATTTGGGTTTTCTCCCCTTGCTAGTATTATTATGCTCTGTCTCTATTAATGTGGTATATATGATTCACTTGTCCATTTTATCCAAGCTGCCAGTACTTTTGTTATATCGCATGCCAAAATGTTATTTGTTCTTCCTATTCTCTAGAATGATATGTGGAATTAATGGTTTACCATTTTTTCTCTGTTGTTTCATTTAGATTTTCCTTTGTCTCGAGTATTCACTTGGAATACTAAGCGTATATTACTTCGTTGATTGTTTTTGTACAAGGCTATGTATTTTTGTCGTAGGGATTGAGCACAATACTTTAACTAGATTTCTCAGGTTTCCTAAATGAGAAACTATGAGAATGGAAGGATACCTCAATCCTCTCGTCAGCAACTCAAGGCCATGTATAGGTCTTGCTTACTGAGATATGTTTTTTTTTAATTTATATATATATATACAAAAAAATATTTTTTTATATATTTCATCAAATTGTAGCTACACCTAGTGTGCTTAGGCTAGAATTCATTAATTTGAATGCATGTTATGTATTATATTTTTCCATGTCGTTCCTTTGAAAGGAACTGCATCCAATTTATTTTCTTTACTATTGAAACTATTATATTGTTCTTATAAATTTATGAGATATACATTTGTACATGTTTCATCAATGTAAAGTAGTAATAGCAGTGTAAAGCTGATATATTTTTCCCTATGACTCTTTACTTTATATAACTTAAAGGCATACACTACTCATCTCTGGTGTTTAGTTTGGTAATATATATCTGATATAAATCCACATGCTCATATATTCCTTAGTTAATGTAATACAAAATTTCTACTTTACAGGGGTGATTTAATAGTGTATGTTACATAATGGTCTAAAGAAAATCAACGTTCCTCTATTTTGCTATTTCATAACAATTTTAACTGTAAAATCACACTATCACTAGTATTTACAGAAATAAATATTTCATTATTTCATGTTATGTATGAATACAACGTTACAATAATCCCTATTACTATTCCACCAATAATCAGACACGATGTCCCAATATATATAATTTCTTTGCATGTCATTCTCGAAGTAAATAGAAAACTCGACAGTCAACACTAACCTTAAATGTTTGAAGCAATGTAAATCATAACCTAACTAGAAAAATGCAGTAAACATACACTTGAAAATGGAGCATTGTTCGCCTCCCAACCATAGAATTGATCTCTTTCCACTCTCCCCCGTGTAAATATTTGTTCTTTCCAAGATATCAACAACCTCATTTATTGTTGCAATAGGCATTTATGTGTTTTTTCCATGTGGGTTGTTTTCCCTAAAGCAGTGTTCTTCTTTATGTTTTTTTTTTTTACTTTTTATCCACAGGCTCTCTTTTTCATGAAAATGAGATTTTGGGGGTTGCCCAAAATCCCAATTTCTTTAAAAATCTTGATCGTGGACCTGTGGTTTATGGCCCACAAGCCTAAACAGAAGCGTTTCATGCACTTTTAAACCTTTAATGTTATTAATGTGGATCTTCATTTGAATCGAGCATCACCTTATTTGAGCTTAAATCCTCATGCAATATTACCAAAGACGTGATCTGCAGCTTTTCGAATCTCTCTTGACTGCGTTGGATTGCTCGTTTCAAGCGCTCAGTGGACGAGATCTATTCTCAATACATTAGCCTCCTGCACCGAATTAGAAGCATACATGGATTCCATCAAATTAAGATATACACAGAGCCATAATAACCAGACGCTGGCATTTCCATTTAACAGAAGGAGATTCATATACTAATCTTCTAGCCATATCAATGGAGAGGTATTGTTTCACAAGAGAAAAATGAAACCAGTTGCATTCAGCCAAAACAGTGTCATTAGATAACCACATTCACAAGAGTACACGCAGTAGGCAATGTAAATCTAAAACCTCACGATACGGAATTTAACTTATTTATAAAATACACACACGAAATTAAATCAATTATAAAATGCACATAAACGTAAAACCTAGACCCAGGTTTTATATATCACACAAAACGGTTACAAAATTAAGGCATTTCAGCCTTAAAACGAGCTCACGCTCGGCTACATCTTGAACTTCACAAAATTCTTCACAAATAGATATATCTCACATTCTATCACATTACATTTATATACGAATTTTAGGAAGGATCAACCCTATCCTCTCCTTATTTTCTCCACAAAAGCTTCATGCATGCACGCTTTAAATCTACTTTATCCTTTTTAAATCAATTTTCTGCTTTAAATCATGCTTTTCTTTTGTTCTGATCCTTTGGTCCACGTTTTCTTGCTTTGTTGCTGGCTGCTCCCGCATCATACTCCCGAGGCACAAAAATTTATGACCTCCTGGTCATATGCTTCTCTTGGTTTTTAGCAATTTTATCCACTGCATTCCTTCACTAAAACTTTTTGAGCTGCAACCAACCTCTGCAGTAACAGCCTCCTCTGTTACATGATACCTCACCAAGCCCTCCGCACTCGGTCTTTTGGCATCCTTCTCTAGGTTGCTGCAAATCTTCTCACCTTCCGCTGCCGCCATCTACACAATAGCAAGACCATAAAATCTCCATCTTTAACACAACTATACCTCTTTCTGCTTCTACTCACACTCTTCTTTCTTCTCTCAGGAATCCTTTCCCTGCTCTGATACCACTTGATGCAGGCCGAACCCTGCAATTCCAGGATCTTCAATAACTATCCATATAATAATGCATTTCCTCCATTATCCGAATAACTAAATCTGGCAATTTCATCCTTTCCAGGATCTTTTAAACACTATGCCATTAGACATGCATCTCTAGAATTCTTCCAATAGAAATCTCACAATAAAACCTCATTACCAGTCAATTTTGCACGCTATACTATCATTTGATTAAAAAGATCTTCGCACCATTCGGAGATTTTAAATGAAACACGCTATACTATCAGCTTCTACTCAAAGTGTTCTACGCTGGACGCATCACGTTGCCTCCCATTGGCTTTAATTATTGTGGCAAACATCGGATTATTACATACAGTAAGAGGACCTTAGGTGGGGAATGGAATGCTGACATAGAATAAAAAAAAGTCTTGCGATCACAAAGGTAGATTATTATTCGTGAATACTACTGTCAAAACCTTTTTCTTTATGATTAACATTTTCCTGTAGTTGGATTCGATTATTGCGGAAAACATTGAATCAACTGATAGCATTATCCTCTCTGTGTTGAACACGTCCCATCAATTCAGAGATCTCTCTGACGTTAATGGAAGATCCAATTTTTTTATTGCACGGGAGACGGCTTAAGGAACACAACCTGAGCCATTATTAAAATAGAGAATAACACAATCCACACTTCCGCTGCATGGAGTTTGATTTCCTTGAATTCAAAACAGAGTGTTGCACGTAGCCAGATCTTAATTATGCATTACATATGCAAATTAACATTAACCATACTGACAAGCATTTCACATAGCTAAAACGCCCCACTGACAAATTGTCAAAGCAATACTACTATCCTCAATAGTTTATAATTCATTAACACATTCATCTAGTTTCAACATCACTGAATTAAACAAATTTTACTCGATAACCATAATGCCATTAAACTCCAGAAGTCTATCAATCAATGATATATATATATATATATTATATAATATATATATATATATATTATATATATATATATATATATATATATATATATATATATATATATATATATATATATATATATATATATATATATATATATATATATATATATCTGAAGAAAAGTTCACATAAACAAAAAGAGGTCACTTACAGCCTTCTCTTTGGCCGAATATCCAACATTTGTGGCCCTTACAGTTTGCCAGAGAACTAACAGTCTTGGCTGTTCAAGCTATTATCAACCACCCTCTCTCCCTCTCTAATGAGAGTTGTAGCTGCTTCATTCATTTATAATAATAATGGATATGTACATAAGGATAGATGAGACCTTATCTCCTAGAAAAAGCAAGATTTCTCCTTTTTTACACAATAACTTTTACAAATTAGCAAGTCTTATTATCAATGCTAATCCTAATTTTTAAAGAAAAGATGGCAAGTGGTTTTATTTTTTTTTCCTATTTTTTAACTGGAAAAATATAGGAACAGCAAGCTTTTTCTGTCTGAGTGCATGCACCTGCATCAGACTCCCAAGGTTGAAAATGATCATGATCTCCTGATCATGTGTTTTAGTCCTTGTTCTTGTCTTCGAGGGTCCCACACTTTGTTCTGCAAGTTATCATTTGCTGTTGCTTGCTGCTTTTCTCCAGGTCTCCATATTTTATGTTGTTTTGCTCCACTAGCGGCACCTTCATAATCTGTCTCTATTTTCATCTTGCTGCTGCTTCTGCTGCTTCCCTTCCTTGCTGATTTCTTCTGGTGAGATGCTTTCAACATGATTCTTCTAATGAGCTCAATTTCTTTGTCCAATAATTCTTCAAACTATTGACTTCTTGCTGCCTGCTGAGCTAAGATGGCTTGGTCAGTCTATCCTGTTACCTGCCGACTTCTTGCTCTTATTCTTGTTTCTGTTCCGACTGCCACCCGATCATCCACACCCTCTTGTCTTCTGGAACAGAAAACTTCTTCTCCCTGCATTTGACTACTCAACTGAGTCAAATGTTCTGCAACAATACCTGCATTCACAAAACACTTGTTAGAATAAAAGCCATAAGGCATCAGTGCCTTGTACTCCTTTGCCAGCATCTCAGTATACTGTTCTAAATCCTCAATTATCAACACATCAGTATGCTGATCCAAACTTCTCAAAGAATCCTTTGAAGAATTCTCAAGACTGTCAACCAGTCTTCCTCCCATGTCATCTGCGTCCCTGGCAATTTCTTGTATTTGTTCACTGTATTGAATTCTTCCATCTGCTGCACTTTCCCTATCATATCCTAGATTCTCCAACCAGTATTCCAACAGTGCAATTTCCTTGTAACATTGTTGAAGCATCACATCATCATTTACAGTCCCTGCATACAACTTGTCAGTTTCAAAACCATGTGACCCCTTGTCCTTACTTGAAGTTTCAGTCTTCAAGTCTTCATCTTCAATATCTCTCAGAAATTCTCCTTGTTCCATTTCAACTTCCTCTTGACTCATCTTCTTGCCATTTATCTTGGCATCCTCTTTCTTATGTCCTCTACTGTGGCTTTTTCCTGAACCTCTGCTATGACTATTAGTAGTCATCTTCTTCTCGCTCTTTCTTCACGAGCTCCTTTGCAACAAGCCTCTGCAACAGCTAGTCCTCCTGGCTGCAATCTTACCTCACTAATCTCTCCTCACTTAGTCTTTTGGTAAGCACGGGTCCTCCGTCTGGAACCTCTTCCTGAGCAACACCTTTGCTCCTTCTAGGCTTCTGCAATCTCCCACTCTCTCATGAGAACACTTCAGTTGTCCTCTCTATCCAGCGTTCAGCTGAATGCCAGGTTCACTGCCACCTTCTCTGCAACCATAAACTTCAATTCATAAACTTCAAATCAAAAAAATCATCTCACCTTTAAGATCTTGCCCGATCTTGTCTTCTTTCCACTGCTGCAATCTTCTTCACTTGTGTATGCTGCATATCAGATCTTCAGCAAAACGTTCTTTAGTTCTTCAAAAAAAACATACTAAAAAAAACAAACTTCTTCAAGAAAATATTCTGTCTCTGATACCACTTGATGAAAATGAGATTTTGGGGGTTGCCCAAAATCCCAATTTCTTTAAAAATCTTGATTGTGGACCCGTGGTTTATGGCCCACAAGCCTAAACGGAAGCGTTTCATGCGCTTTTAAACCTTTAATGTTATTAACGTGGATCTTCATTTGAATCGAGCATCACCTTATTTGAGCTTAAATCCTTATGCAATATTACCAAAGACGTGATCTGCAGCTTTTCGAATCTCTCTTGACTGCATTGGATTGCTCGTTTCAAGCGCTCAGTTGACGAGATCTATTCTCAATACATTAGCCTCCTGCACCGAATTAGAAGCATACATGGATTCCATCAAATTAAGATATAGACAGATCCATAATAACCAGACACTGGCATTTCCATTTAACAGAAGCAGATTCATATACTAATCTTCCAGCCATATCAATGAGAGGTATTGTTTCACAAGAGAAAAATGAAACCGGTTGCATTCGGCCAAAACAGTGTCATTAGATAACCACATTCACAAGAGTACATGCAACATGCAATGTAAATCTAAAACCTCACGATACGGAATATAACTTATTTATAAAATACACACACGAAATTAAATCAATTATCAAACGCACATAAACGTAAACACTAGCCCTGGGTTTTATATATCACACAAAACGGTTACAAAATTAAGGCATTTCAGCCTTAAAACGAGCTCATGCTCAGCTACATCTTGAACTTCACAAAATTCCTCACAAACAGATATATCTCACATTCTATCACATTACATTTATATAAGAATTTTAGGAAGGATCAATCCTATCCTCTCCAGATTTTCTCCACAAAAGCTTCATGCATGCACACCTTAAATCTGCTTTATCCTTTTTAAATCTATTTTCTGCTTTAAATCATGCTTTTCTTTTGTTCTGATCCTCTGGTCCACATTTGCTTGCTTTGTTGCTGGTTGCTCCCGCATCACTTTTTAACTTCCGTAATGCTTTATGATAATCACAACTTAAAGGCGTGTGCAACGTGCGGAGGCATGTGGCAGTCAGTTAAAGGCAATGCGGTTGTAGTGGGTAAGTCGTAATGGGCTGGCACCCACCCAATGATATGAACGATCGAGTTATAGCAGACGGAGAGTCGTGTTGAGTACAATTACACGATGGTGAGTGAGGCATATATATTAGAGATGGATGGCACTCGTTTGGACATCATCGAATCAGATCATCGAACATAAATCAACTATAGAAATAACACAACTACATAACGAAGAACGAGTCGAGTGGCCAAGTCAGGTCGTAGGGCAGATATATGTGCAAAAGTTCGGGTCTGTTACAATTTGGGTAGAAGAGAGGGTCATTCTGTGGGTGCAGGTAAGCCGATTGTGAGAAGAATTATGATTGGGCTATGTACTTGCCCTGTGGCAAAAACTTGGGGTTTCCGGGCACGATAGGTAGTGCAGACAGTTGGGGCGGAGGAGCAGAGAGTAGCTGTACATCAGGCACATGTTCCACAACTGGTGCACGAATTCAGCCAGGTTTGGCATGTCAGCTAAGAAGGTTACGCCGATTGTAAAACATTGTGTTTTGTCACTATGTATAGGATGTTCGTGGCAAAGAAGAGAATTCAAAGCATTGGCTTCCAAATATTTTTCAACACCTGCAACATACTATAAGTGACAAGGAAGAAAGAATCAATATTTGACTTTGAAGCTTGCCTAAAAGAGTTACCTGCATTTTTAATACTATTCATGTTAATTGTGAAGGTTCATCCATGAAAGATGAGGATTCATCCATGAAAGATGCAGGGGAAGTTTTTGTTCCACCAATTTATATAGAAAATTTCCAACCATTTCTAAGAATTTCTAAAATATGATAAACAATACTTACTATACTTTCTAGTATAGTGGCATGTGAGAGAAGGTTCTTAAGAGAAAACATAATGAAGCAAGTGTGAAAGAAATTTCTAAAATATGATAAACAATACTTACTATACTTTCTAGTATAGTGGCATGTGAGAGAAGGTTCTTAAGAGAAAACATAATGAAGCAAGTGTGAAAAACAAAATTATCATGAGCTACATTAGGTTCATTAATGAGAGTCTTACTAACCATAATAGATTTTTCTATAATTCACTGAAATAGAATATACAAAATTTGGAAAGTTGAAAAGTTAATATATATATTTATATAAACATCAAATATCACACTAAACATCAAATATTTTATATAAACTTTTTCAATTTAACCATACTATGCTAAATGCAATTCATCAATTACATATAGTATAATACTATTTCAATGATTAAAAAATTTAGAATGTGAGGAGTATAATAATTTAAAAAAAAAACCTATTTACTTGACAGAAAAACGCTTGTTAAATTTATACTCTAATTTAATATATCGAAATTTTTAAATTAGGATATATACTCTATTGGATTTATCGTCTATGGGAATTATTACTCTATTCATTGAATTGGTGTATAGTTAATTTCATTAGGTTAAATATTGAAGAAATTTTATAGTAAATAAAATGGATTGGCTAATTATGAAAAAAATAGATTTTTTTAAATATTAAAATTTATTTTTTATATTGAAAAAAATATATGAATAAATTATTGATTTTTTTTTCAATATGATTTTTTTTAATTTTAGAAATCAAAATTTTAGTTTTCATTATTATTTACTTTAATGATATTAGATTAATTTAGTATTTTTTTTCTTTTCTTATGATTAGGTTTAGTATAGGTTAAGTTTAAGTTTATTTTTAGATAAAAACATAAAAATTGATTCACAATGAAATATTTATCACTAAAATTGTGTACTTAAGTATTTTTTTGATAATTTTTTATTATCTATAATATCTCTCATCATCAATCTTTCTAATTAAATTTAATCCTTAAACCTAATTGAGACTAAATCCACTCAAACCAAACCAATTAATTTAACCTGGAAACCTAATTGAAACTAAATCCACTCAAACCAAACCAAACCAAACCAATTAATCTAGGTCACAGATAATTTAACAAATTTTATTATTTTTATTATTATAAAAAATCGTTAGAGGCCGGTGGGGTGTAGCCCTTTATCATTTGTAATGTTACGACATCCCTATGCCGGAATTAGTCTTTTGTAAATGAAACATCTGGAAATACGAATTTAGCAGCAATCGTATACATCAAAATAAATCCTTTAGGGTTGATTGTCTGTCTAGTGTTGAACATGTGGAGAACCCTCTTAAGGTGATGTTTTAAGCAGTTTTTCTTTATTTTTTAAGAATGGGCTTCACAATAATAATTTTTTACTAATTTATTTAATTTTGATTTGTAAATTAATTTATTCAATAATTTTTTTTTATTATGATATTTTTCATTTCTTATTGTATTTTATTTTTGAAATAATATTTTTATTACTTTTTATATTTTTTTAATCACATTGTTTTTTACCAATTGTGTTTAGTGTGATTTTTTTGAAAAAATTCAGATGGATTTTTCTGATCTAATTTCTCTAAAATTTTAGAGGAATTCATTGAAACCACAAGTTTGATGGGTATCCCCGCACAATAGAAGTTCCCTAGGGTTTTTCAAGGTGTTGAATCTATATATACAGTCAAAAATTTAGTTAAATAACACAAATCAAGATTTCACCACATTTTTTTCTACTAGATTTCAGCACAGGGAAGTCCAAAAAATTGCACTAAAGACAACTCTGTTTTTTTAGCTTTTACATTAATTGTTCGAATATATTGGATGAGAAGGAACCATTGAAAACCAAATCATTAATAATCGTTAGAGTCCTACCGACTGCGTGCACCTTTTTTTCCAAAGCATAGTGAGAAACATATATATATATATTATATATAATTTATAATAATGTTTTTAATATCATGCAATTTTGATTTGCTATTCATTTATCTAATACAAAACTCTTTGAATCTCTTCCTAAAAGATGAATTCATAGCAGAATGCCAACCACATACGTTTTTTCCATATAAATAAATAAATAAAGTGATTTATATATATGATTTTTCTTTATATTACTAAAATTATATATATCAATATAGTTGATATATTTCATATGTTGATTTATATATAGAAGGTGGAAAATGTTGCCAATGAGTGTATATCAACGTTATTAGTAAATGTGGTTGTGTTAGTGACAGCCAACATGTATGAGGTAGATTTATTGACCATGGTTGACAAGAGTTGATGACGTTCATCAATGTTGAAGAGGTTAACCATGGTTGACAATGGTTGATCATATTCAACAATTGAAAATGCTTGATAATGGTTGACCATGACTAACTATTGTCAATTGTTAACAATAGTTGACCATGGTTGACCATGATTGACCATTTTTGACCATAGTCAATGGTTTACCATGGTTGATAATGCTTGGACATTATTAACAGTTGAACATGGTTGACCATTATCAATGGCTCACTACAATTGATAATGGCTGACCATGGCTGACCATGGTTGACAATAGTTTACCATAGTTAGCCATTGCCAATGGTTGACAATGTTTGTCTATGGTTGACCATATTAAACTATTGTTAATGGTTGACAAAGATTGCTAATGGTTGGCCATGGTTGACCATACTCAACCATTGTTAATGGATGACAATGGTTTACCATGATTTTTAAACATTGTCAATGATCGTGTTGTCAAGGTCAATTGTTGTTACCTATGGTAAACATAGGGTTAACCAATTTTGATCATGGCCAACCATTCAAATATTGACTATAAAGGTTGACTTTGACAATGGTTGACCATGCTCAATCATTGTCAATGGTTGACAATGATTGAACATGGTTGCCCATAGCCGACCATTATCAATGGTTGCCAATGGATTACCATAGTTGACCATATTAAACCATTGTCAATGGTTCACCATGGTTGTCAAGCATTGTCAATCATTTAGTTGTCAAAATTGACTATTGTTAAATACGGTAAACATAGGGTTAACCAAGTTTGACCATGGTCAACTATTTAAATGTTGATTATAAAGGTTGACATTTTCTTACCATTGTCATTCTCTATGTTTGATTATTAATATTAATTATTAATATTAATAGGAGATGGTGTTTAATGAAAGTTGAAGAGTGTTGACTATCTAATATAGTTCAACATTGTCAACCGCATTAGTAAATGTGGTTGACAAATTTTGTAATGTTGAATTATGACTTTTGATAAATGGCAATGTAATGTAACACTACGACAATGTTTGTTCGATTGTGATATTTGATAGATTTTTGAATCATTCTAATGCCACAACATATTTCATGATTATTAAAAATAACTAGTAATATTAATAGGTGATTATGTTTGACCGAAGTTGATCATTGTCGATTGTCAAACACAGTCAAACATAGTTGAACATTGCTAACCACATTATTAAATTAACCACATTATTAAATGTCGCATTGCAATGTAATGTACACTATGACAATGTTTGTTTGATTACGATATTTGATAGATTTTTAAATCATTCTAATACCACAAAATATTTAATGATTATTGAAATTAACTAGTAATATTAATAGGTGATTATGTTTGACCGAAGTTGATCGCTTTTGATTGTTAAACACACAAACATAGTATAACATTGCTAACCACATTATTAAATGTAGTTGACCATACTCTATAATGTCACATTGTGATACTAGATAAATTGCTATATAATATAATTTTGCAATAATATCATTATCACATTGCAATGTTGGACAAATTTATATACAATTCTTACTTCCCAATATTATTATTATTAATTGTTAATTTTTAATAGTAACATTTGTATTATTAAATATTTTAAAATTTTCATTATGATCGACCAACACTGACCCCTTATTTGATTCACATGGATAATGTTGGACTTGATTAACATAATTGACTTTTATTAAAAAGAGTGGAGTTACATTGAGAAAGACTATGAATGAATAATATTGATTATTTTCAAACACGGTAAGAACAAAGTTACCAAGTTGGTGAGTAAGCTTTTTATAAAGTTTGAAGTGATAAGTATTTTAGAATTTTAATTATTTTAAGTTTTTATTTATTTATTTTTAAAATTGATGATACACTTTTTATGGATTTGAAAATTCTTTATTGGTTAAATAATATTTTGAATATATAAGTAAATTTAATGAGAGCTTAAAAGTACTTACCTAGAAAAAAAATATGTGAAATTTTGTGCAAAATAAAAATTAAAAAAACAAACCAACCTAAAGATAGAGAAATCTGGTTAAGTAGTGGGCATCTGCAGAAAATTATTTTTTTTCAATAAAACCAACCCCATAGGACCAACTTTCTTATTCTTGATAGCACAAAATAGAGGAAGTAGCTGGAGTCCAATGTATATCATCCGACGGAGCGAAGCGGTAGACTTTATATTTGTGATGACATTGGGTGGACTGGGTCATGACCAGGACGATGCGAAAGTAAATGCATGAATCAGGGGCAGTTGATTGAAGATTCCCTATGAGGTTCAGCTCATTTTTGTCTGATTTGATTATCAAAGTGAGTGTTAATCTAGAACGACTTTAGGTTATCCCAATGGTCAATTAATCCCGTTTCAGATGGGGACGTTGACTAAACTAAACTGCTCATGGGTGGCTAGAAAAATGAGCTGTATTTGGAACCAGAGCTGAATGGAGAGAAGAATGGAATTTAGGAGCGCAAACGAGTGTACAGACTTTATGTTTTTCATCCCGGCCGGTCAATCAGCAGGCGAAGTGCTAACACAAAACTTCTGTTATAACATATTCAAACTTTCCTTATTATTACATACACCAAGTTAACCATAAATGATATTCATCACTTCCTCCGAAGATGGAATCTATACAAAGTTATTATTATAAAACGTCTTATTACTTCCTCTCTATTGGTTTGAAGGCCTTAAATGCCCTTTACTTTACGAAGTCTTTCTGTCATGTCTTGTCCCGTACGATTTGTTTTTATTATTATTATTAAGTTATAGTTTTTGGTTATAAATTTTGTTTTTATAGGTTTAATTAAATTAGTTATCTATTTTTTAAGGTGGTTCACAAATATTGAGTGGTTGTTGTTATATTTATTAGAAAATTTAGGTAGATCAATTTGAAGAAATTTATCCATCTCTCAAATTAGCAAAGGCTTAACCCAATGGCCTCGAGGAAATTTAACCTAGCGAACCTCCTGATCGACAAGGTAGTTAGCAACAAGAACTCGACCAACTGAGCTATCCCTTGGAGCTTTTTAAAATTAATTATGTATTATTTATCATTTGAATTAAATAGAAAAATGTCATTCTAACCAATAACATATATAGAATATGTGGTATTGAAAATATATAATATTAATCCAAAATATTGTAACACACCTATATAGACTAAGAATCTCCATAATAAAGTAGATCTAATTTCCATAATAATCTCCGCAATAAAGTCGATCTAATTTCCATAATAAAAAAAATCACTTTACATGTTTTTTTAAATATATTTGTGTTCAATTCATATATTAGCTTTAGATGTTATACTTTTGCAATCCATATTGTAAATGATTCTTTCGGATTAATCACATCATTAGGGTTTCATTAGGATTTGGTTCACGTTTCAAACCAACTAATATAGTTTATCCTCGTGACAAAGTTCATCCTTAGGACAAAAGTGTTGCAAAAATGAACTACATTAGTTGATTTGAAATGTCAACTAAATCCTAATGATGTAATTAATCCCCAAAACATTGTCATTTACATATATTAATTATTTTTAATAATAATAATAATATAATTTTATAATTTTATTAATATTATAATTACTTTTATATAAGATATATATGAATAAATATTTGTAAGATTTTAATAACCCTTCCATTTATATAATTATATTAATTATTTATTTTAACTATATTATCAATAACATAAATAATTATCTTAATTTATTACTATCATATAAATCTAGTTATACAAATTAATCATAAAATATACTAACCACTCTCCTTACAAATGGAATTTATAATTTTCATTCATCTTTATGATATTATAGCTGATATCACATATTTATTTTAATTTATTAATTCCAATGGCATGATTCTTCTTATCTAATAATTTTTTTAAATGAGTTATTACCATGAAATTCTTTTCAACACCTAAAATATTATAATAAAACACGCGCTATAAAAAATATTTTATAAATAATTCATTATTTTTTCTATAATAATTAATTTTTAAATTAATTTTTATTATTATTATAAAATAAATTTTATATTATTTATTTATATTTATATATAAATTTATATTATATATATATATATATAATTTTAAACATAGTTAATTTCAATTAAGTGATGAACCATGAATAATTTATTAAAAAAAAAATTATCAAATAAACGCTTTTGCATTGTTGCCCTTTATGGGAAAGGTTAAAAGAAACCAATTGTTTTACTCTCTATCATAAATACTATCTACCTAGACTCAGCTAAATACCTTTCTTGTTCAAATATTTCAACAATATGGTCACTTTATTTTGGATTCAATCTCTTTCATGATTAACTCAACATTCATCAATAGATACTTCAAATATTTTAAAAAATAAGTAACCCTTTTGAAGTCTACATTAATTCTTCAATGTCATTCCTTCCAATATTCTCTTTCTCCTCGAGACACATAAACTTATAGTATCACAAACGAAATAACTTAGAAAATCCAATCCCTCTCTTTCAGACACATAAACTTGCTATATCAAAAACAAAAGAACTTAGAAAATTCGAATAAAAAATTTAACCAATTTGATATATACCAAATATCACTATATAATTCTCCCATCACTTCAACTATGTATAAAAATTTAAAATTTCTATATATTTTTTTATTTCTGTAAAATACAATCTTTTATATACAATTATAATAAACAATAATTTCACTACAGAATTGAAATTTAAATATTTTTAAAAAAATAAATAAATCTATTTTTATTATCATTATAAATTGGATGGAAATATAATTATTAATTAAATTTAAATTGAATTTTTTAATAGTTTAAAAAAATAAAAAATTTAAAACATTTTTCATGCATAAATATATTGATTTTAAATAAATATTATATTTTTTTAAATACATCCAAAAAAATTATAATTATAAAATAAATAATATTTATATTTAAAGCTATATTAAATAATAAATTCTTTGGTTTCTCTAACAACATAAAATATGTAAAATTTATCGATGGAAATCCTTATCAACAAAATAAATAAATAAATCATTTTATCAACATTTTCATAAAGTTGACGAAACTAGTTCTATATAAAAAGATTAAATTTCGATTTATTCTAAATAACCTACCTCATATAAATTGTCTTCTTCTCTACTCTATTAACCATTTAATATGTTAGGCATATTTAGAAGTCCGTAAGCATTCATAGGTCCATTGGCTTAACCCAAAATTAACATGTCATGTGAATGATAGATTTGAACTATTCATAGGGCCATTGGGTCCAGCCATAAGTGACATGCGATGGATATATTTGAATTACGTAAAGCATCCAGCATTCCTCAAATAATAATCAAATAATATTTCAAGAGGTTATAAGTTATTGAAGGTTAAGTATAAATATATTAGTTTTATTAAATTATTATTTATAGTAGTTTAATTATTATTTGAAATTTATTTATTTATAATAAAAAATTGAATATCAATATGAAAATAGTTTTTAAAATTCATAAAAGCAACCGTGCATGGCAAATTACCTATAATCATATAAATATTTTACATGTTTTTTTAATAATTTATTTTTTTCCTGCCATTTATTGTTTTTAGAATCCACTTTTCGAGCCATTCTAATTTATTTCTTTTTGGCATTTATTGTTTTTAGAATCTAGGTTTCTAAGAGTCACTGTGGCTCATTATCAGGATAGATCTATCTTGATGATGAGTTACAGTGGATGGCTCGAATCATGGAATCTAAAAACAATGGATGCCATAATTCTGGAAGAAAATTCTACACAGTACCAATCACATAGAAGCCTCGAAACAACAATTTATTTTTTAAATAATAATTGATGTTTTGAACCATCATAATTGATTTTTTCCTGGCATTCATTGTTTTTAGAATCTACGTTTCAAGTCATTGTGGCTCATCATCAGGATAGATCTATCTTGATGATGAGCTACAGTGGATGGCTCGAATCATGGATTCTAAAAACAATAGATGCGATAATTCCGGAAGAAAATTCTACACAGTACCAATCATACAGAAGCCTCAAAACAACAATTTATTTTTTAAATAATAAAATTTCATTATTTCAGATTAGATGTTTCTGTGATTTATGATTTAATCAAGATTTTCTAGAGAAATTGCATAAAAATTTTAAAGTTGATCTTTTAAGAAACAACACATCCACCCTAAAATTTCTATATGATTACTCAGAATTTTTTTTCCTTAAAACATCATGCTGTATAAGATTCAAGTACTTTACTATATACCATAATTTCTATTTAAGCAGTTTATTTAAGTAAGAATTTTAAAGCTATATTCTACTCAATTAAACTATTACGATGTAGATAGTTATTCATGACACTGTTAATTCCCAAATTGTCAAAAACTTCGCAATTTTGAAATGCGATCTATGTAGTTTTCATACGCTTCTAACTGATTGTCAAATATTCACGATAATTAATAAATTTGAAAATGCGATCTCTGTTGTTTTCATGACGCTTCTAAATAGCAAATGTCAAAAATACATGATACTTCAAAATTCAGAAACGACAACTCCATATAGAGTTCCAGTTGCTTGAGACTTATATCCAAAGCACAAAATTTGTAAGACTATTTTCCCATTGGACGGAGAACTGTCTATGCAAATAACGGCCGTAAAGAAAACGACGCTGTCTTCCTCACATGATGTGTGCTTTACTTAATGCAAACCCTAAAGTCGTCTCTAAATTTTCATCACAAGATCATGGAAACATCTTTTCTCAGAACCCTAGCGTGCCAGAGTGAGTTTGCCATAGTTCATAACAACGAGGCATGCAATTATTATATAGAGAATCTAAAATTTAATAATATGCGGCGTGAAACGATCTGATATAATGAAGCTTTCCAAGTGACATGAAACTCTGTTCGACAGCTGTAGCTTCACCTCCTTTTAAATGAATTGTTGTCTCCGAGCAATGGAATCGAAGCTTACGTCCTCTTAAAAATATCAAAAGGTGTTTTTTTTTTTGTTATAGTTCCAGTTCTCACCTACGTGTTTACGAACTTAGCACAGTCGTAAGTATAGTGTCTATTATGATGTCTGATATCTTTCAATTTCGAAATGATTCCATGGAACATCTGTTTGGGAAGGACAGTAAGTTTTCCAGCCACACCGAATCTGAAGCCGATTTCAGAGTGAATACTGCAAATGAAAAACGAGATCTTCCGGGGCAAACCAATAATCTTCATACTGTTCTATACAGGGATGCATTCGGGAACGAACGATTCCGCAGAAGTCCCTCGCTTCGAGCGCCATCAGATATTGAAAATGATGATAGTGGTGAAGAACCAGGGAAAGCCGTCGCAGAGAATTTCTCCTCTGCAAATTCGGACGAGAAAAGGGTCATAAGCTTTCAGCCAAATAAAGAAGTTGAAGATGAAGTCGACCAATTGACGGGTGAATTCAGGAACTGTATCATGAAAAACATATACAGTGACAGTGGGGTTTTACGTGATGGAAGCACTCGTGCGGAGAATGGTGTAAAACTGACAATAACGATGACCGTGACGAACAGCACCTCAGCCGCAGTGCATAAGAGATCAGTCTCTTCTAGCAGTTCCAGCCACCGCTCTTTGGACAAGGGCAGCAAATCTTTTGCTTTGGAGCGCTCGAATTCCCTTTTCGAATGGGGAAGAGGTGATAAATCAATGGACCATGAAATTTCCCAAAATGATTTTGAACAGTCAAAGTTACCGCTTCCTCCTCGCCTCCAGGAAGCTTCTTACAGAAATCCTCTCCGTCTCAACCGTAATCTGAGCTCCACCCGCAGGGATTCAATGGACATGGGATCAGTAAACTCTTTCGAACAACTTTTCAGTCCCAGAGAACAACCGCGAAAAAAAGTGCCGTCGGTACTTGCTAAAATGGTGAGAGGAGAAAGCAGAATATATTGTCTATTGAAAAATATTAATTACCATATAGTAGGTTAATTAATTAGATTTAATTAGATAACATAGATAACATATTTCTGGAATATCCAGAAATCTGATTCTCAATTAAATTAAGTGGCTAGATTTATTTAGATAGCAGATTTTTGGAATATTTAGAAAGTTATCATTAATTATTATTATTATTCAATTTTTTTAAGGTCAGAGTTAAGAATCTATTTAGGGACAGCAATTTGACTGCTAAATCTATTAGGCCAGTTATACTATACCTCTTTGGTTTTGAACAGGTGATTTCTTAGGAGGGAATCTGATAATTAATTAGGAAAAAGATTAATTTTAGGAATATTTAGGAATCCGATAATTAGGAGAGACAAATTGTTTGACATTTCAAAATATTTAGAATGAAGTTGTTTTTTGGATTAATCACATCATTAATATTTTATGTGATTAGATGAACATTAATATTTGATGTGATTAGATGAACTATATTAGATTGTTCGAAACTTAAACCAAATTTAAATAATGTGATTAATTGGAAAAATAACATGATTATAAATATGGATCACAAAAGTCTAAAATCATGTGTTTCAAAATCTGATGAATAGAAGAAACTTTAATAGTTTGACTTCTATTTTCCAGAAAATGCCATATTTCTTTTTTATCTTATCTATTATTATTAATCATCTAATTTTAAGATCATTTAATAGAAAAAATACCATATTTGATCTACTTTCTTGAACAATTTAACTATTAAATCTATAAAAATATAAATACTCATCTTTTCACCCCTCTGAAGGCATATATACCCTACCGGCTAATTTTCTGAAGAAGAAACACACAAAATTATTGTTGTTAAGATTTTTCCCCTTTTATTTTTTAAAACCAAATTCTGAAATACGTCGCTGTCGCCCCTGGATTTTAGGTCAAGGGATGGAAGAACAATCTAGATACATTAACGCAGAAGGTCCATGTCCTATGCGCTTCTGCAATTATTCTTGTTTTCTCTCTATTGTCTATGTCCTATGCGCTTCTGCAATTATTCTTGTTTTCTCTCTATTGTCTATCCCAATAACTAACATTTTTTCCGTGTATTCCCTCAGCTCGCATGCTGGCGTCCAATTGTTCGTAAACGTTCGCCTATTCCTTCAAACCCAGATTGCAGGTACAGCGCAATGGTCTGATCAAAAGCTTACTGCGACGGAATCTGACGGCCAAATCCATTATAAGCCTGTCATCGATGTTCAGGAAATTACGGAAAACGTTCTGTACTGTTATGCAGACCGTAAAAATGACAGGGCAGCGCAGGTTCCAAATTCGATGCTTCAGTTAATATAGTATTTCTATTTATATAAAAGATGTTAAGGAAATTGTAGAAAACTTCTATACTGTTTTGCAGACCGTG
Organism: Pinus taeda; assembly: GCA_000404065.3. Lineage (NCBI taxonomy): Eukaryota > Viridiplantae > Streptophyta > Pinopsida > Pinales > Pinaceae > Pinus > Pinus taeda. The sequence goes on along the minus strand of APFE030292315.1, from coordinate 92,873 downwards.
AACATGACAGAGTAGCGCTGGTCCGAAATTCAAGGCCTGAATTACTATAGTCTTTTCTTCTCCTGAGAAGATGTTAAGAAAATTGTAGAAAACGTTCTTCACTGTTGTGTAGACCGACAAAATGACGGGGCGGCCTTGGCTGCAAATTCCTGTCCGAGCTATATATATATATATATATTATATATATATATTCACAGTTTTCGAATCTTTTGAGAGCAGAAATCATGTAATATCCTTCTGTTTTAAAAAGGGTCTCTTTTAATTCCAATCTTTATCTTTATATTTTGTATAAAAGGGTTTTGTATTTTTTTCATACTCTTGGATTTTTTAAGATTCAGATCAAACATATAGATCAAGGTGACATGTTTTTACTGCACCCTAGTGTGCCAGGTTGAGTTTGGCATATAGTTCATAACTACACGGCTTCATTTGTCCTTGGTAAAAAACAGTGGATCTAATTGTCCTAATTTTGAACTCTTTGTTTAGGTTTGTCGATTGGACAGAACATGTGCGACATAAAGAGGATCAAAGTGGGTGAAGGGCAATTGCAGCGAACATCTTGTGCTTCGGCCAGATATTTAGGCTGAAGATGGTGGATTTGTCCCTCCGCGTAGTGGTTCCCTTGTATTCGGACTCTCACGAGAACTAGAGCGGTAGGAGACTGGATTTACTGGATTTGTTCGAATGGTATGAGAGTGGAGTTGTTTGTTTTAAGAATTTGAAGGGGATTAGAGTAGTTTTTTTTAAGTTTGGTAGGGCTTTCTTATTTACGATTTTACATGCTTTTATTATTTACTTAGTAATGGGGAGGAATCTGGAGAGTAGTATAAGATTCGAATCTAAGGTTTCTTATTATTCACTTCGTAATGGGGAGGAATCTGGAAAGTAGTATAAGATTCGAATCTAAGGTTTCTTATTCTGTGAGACTTCATTCCACTGCCATCACCACTTAAACTACCCTAAATAGACATAAAAATTAAAATAATTTTGTTCATTAATTAAATTACAATTTAATAAAAGTTTTAAACTGTGATGGTAACTTGGTTGTACTTAGGTTATCTTGCAGCTTACTCTAGGAGAATCTCGAGGTTTTTGGTTGTAGTTAGGTTATCTTGCAGCTTACTATGGGAGGTTGTAGTGCAATTTCCAGGTTTTCCCTTCAAAAGTAGTGTACATCATACTTAATTTTGTTTTATAATTTCTCATAATTTCAATTTTTTTATTTTAAATATATCAAAGTTAAGGATGTTTTTATTTTAAATTTATTAAATATTTTGAAAATAACAAATTTGTTGTTAATGGTGATTAATATTTATTATAATTGAAATAATTTATTAAATCTTGATCAGATGAAAAAGTACTTAGAGTTTTTCAGCATTTTATTTCTATGTTAAAAAATCATAAAGAAAAATATTACTAAATCACTATAATTTTGCTTATACAAAATATAGATGACAAATATTTGGAAAAGTGGTAATCTATCATCCATAGTCTTTTGGGAATTGGCCATTGTTTTCTTTGAAACTCATGAGAATTTCTTCTTATTTTAACCATGCTTATTTTGGTTTCTTACCCTAGTCACAGAAACCATAAATTTTGATGTAATAATGTTTTTAATATTTAAATCCTTAATTTTCCCAATCATGTCGTTTATCTCCCAAATGATGGTCGAGCCACGATTGAGCATCTTTATGCAAACTCCATTCGAACCAAAAGTGATGAATTTAACTAGAGTTAGAAGCAATTTTAGGAAGCCTCATGTCTTCCATCTTGTTTAAGTGCCTTTGATACATAAGATGCCTACTCACAACCATGCTTTAAATGGGGAAATGGCTAGATTTAACCAGAGATATAGGATATGGTGTATTTTCTTTAATCTTGTGACTATATGTTATAAGCAAATTTGAGATCTGTTCTAAGAGATTTTTTGGAGATATTGCAACCAAAAAACATACATCCATATAAAATAACAAGAGTATTAAATAAGATTATTTTATTTCATACTTCACAATGCATTAAGATATAATTTCTTTCAATCTCATAATATACTTTCTACTTTCATTTATCTTTCTTTCAATATTATAATTATGGTTATAATTATAGTTGAACTTTATAATTATGGTTGAACTTGTGATGAAATATCAATTCCACCTAAATCTTTGAAAATCTAATTTAAATAAATATAAAAACTGCATTAATAACTGAATTTACATTTTAAATTTTAAATATGAAAGAAATTTGAAGTACAAGTAAAATATTTTATAATTTCAAAAAGAGTATGATGACTTTTATGTTTAGTTAATGGTTATTTTAATTCTAATTTTAGAAATTAGTTTGTTTATCAAAGAAGATTATTTTATTTCATATTTCAAATGTATTAAGATATAATTTCTTTCAATATCATAATATACTTTCTACTTTTATTTATTTTTCTCTCAATATTATAATTATGGTTATGATTATAGTTGAACTTTATAATTATGATTAAACTTGTAATGGAATATCCATTCCACCTAAATCTTTGAAAATCTAATTTAAATAAATATAAAAACTGCATTAATAACTGAATTTAAATAAATATAAAAACTGCATTAATAACTGAATTTCATTTTAAATATGAAAGAAATTTGAAGTACAAGTAAAATATTTTATAATTTCAAAAAGAGTATGATGACTTTTATGTTTAGTTAATGGTTATTTTAATTCTAATTTTAGAAATTAGTTTGTTTATTTTATAGGTTTAAGGATGGTAATTTTGTTTGGGACTGAAGATTACTTTTTATAATTAATATATTTGTAAATATATTTTTTTTAATTATTTAAATATTTTTTTATTAAAAATAAATAAATTAAAATAGTCATTTTGATTTTATAAAATTTTGATTTTCTCTTACAATCAAATTCTTTAATCATGTAAATAAATGTTTATTTTCGTGATCTCAACATTCCTTATTAAGAACCGTGTTCATGGTTGACAAAGCGTGCACTTTTCGAAAAATCTAGCGATCGGATTATGTTAGGATATATAATATGTATTAACAGAAGAGGTCTTATTTTCATTTCTTATTTTATTTTAATGTATTAATAGAAGAGGTTATTTAATTGTGTCATTGAATGTTTTATAGAATCTATGTTGTGTAATTGGAGGAAGAGGGATTGTGAATTATTTATGAATTAAAAATATATTGATAAAATTAAATTGATTATATTATAATTATATATAAAGAATTTATAGTTTAATTTAATTAATTATTATTAATGTTAATTGATTAGTTCTAAAACATTCTACATATAATTTAAATCTTTTTAAATAACCCATGTTATATTAAAATATTATAATTTTTATATAAGTAAAAGATTTAAATAAAAAATAAAATATTAATTTTACTAATTTTTCTCAAATTTTTAGTGTAAAATAATTGATTTTGATTTATGGGTTGTATTGATGTGTAGAGTATTATCAATATTTTATTGATGTGTAGACTATCATTAGTGTTTTAGTGGGCAATTAGTTACAATCGATCTAATAAAATTATATTGAAAATATGAAATTCTTTACTATTATAATTTTCATAGATTTTTAGATCTTTAGATTTATGGAGAAAATAGAGAATGGAAAAATAAAATCTTATACACACATTTAACATAGATATTCTTTGGGAAACCATTTCGGGGAAAACCCCAACTAGAATGTCAGGTCGTTATGCTCTCTTCTCTGAATAAAGAGATGGTTGCAAGTACAAAAAAGTATGGCATGTGTCCCCTCGGTTACTAGAGTGCACAAATCATCTTTGTGTGCTCTATCTCCTATCCCTCTTGGATATTTTTGCTCAACTTTGGAGCAAATGAACTTGGAAGAATGGAACCCCTTATCCTACTAGTAGCCTGGTTATAAAACTACCAGATAGTTTGCTAGTGGTTGGGCTAAACTACCTCAACTCTTAACCAAAGTTACAATATAAACTTTGCTAGAGTCTTCCACATCAATCGCATGACTAGCCCCTTTTCCATGAATAATCGGAGTTGATGTTCCATCCTCTTGAACTATTGTGGTGAAAACAAGAAGGTCAACTTCTGAGTGGCATAATTTTTGATATGGACATGACCTGCAAAAAAAATAGAATACCAGAAATACAAAAAAATAAGGCCCAAAACACATAAATATCACATGAAATGAGACAAACTGCAAAGATATTTTATTATTCAGAAGAATAATACAATGTTCACTTGTCTCTTTAAGGGGGCAAGCTCCAACAGAGCAAAGCTCGATTATAATTAGACTTGATGATTCTTCCCTTATTATCTAAGACTATTTATAACTTAATGACATCCAAAACCCTAACTACTAGTGGTCCCTTGCATAAGAGGGTTAACCACTTTATTTATTAAGTATGATCCATTTATAACTAATTGTGGTACATTTTCTATAATGTGGGTCAACCACTTACGATTATTATTAATGCGGATAACCTCATATGGGATTTATTGATTCAAATAACTAACTATGACTCTAACTATGCCCCTTGGGCTTATTACATAAATAACAGGTTAGGGTTGGATGCTAGCATGCCCTCCCCCATCAAAAGAATCCTTGTCCTCAAGGTGGAAGTTGTGGAAACTATTGAAGAATAGTGGTTGGTTTCGATGTTGAACCTTCTAGAGAGGTGTCTTTCCACTTGATGATGAATTCCTTGATCTTGCGGCCATGGAGATGTATTTTGTGAGTATTAAGGACCTGTTCTGATGAGAACCAAAGTGAGCCTTCCTCATCCAATTTCAAAAGACTTGTTTGAACCCTACAATTATTCCCCACAACTTTCTTGATGCACGATACATGGATGACCATGTGGATTTTTGAAGTAGTTGACAAAGCCAGGTTGTAAGTGATTGCTCCTATATGTTGAAGTACCTAGTAAGGCCCATAGAATTTTGGTGCTAGTTTATGTTCGCCCTTTTCTTTGAGAGATGTATGCTTATATAGTTAGAGTCACAAGAAGACTAGGTCACCTACTTGAAATGACCACTCGGAACAATGTTGGTCAGGCTGTTACCTCATTTTGTTTTGAGCTTGATGCAAATTATCTTTGAGATGAGCGATCATGGTGGCGTGATTCTATAGGAGTTGATCAGGTGAGAGTACTTTGGAATATCCGGGATATAAGAAGCTAGTGAAGGTGAGAGTTGGCCATACACTACCTCAAATGGTATCATCTTGGTGGCTTCATGATAGTTAGTATTATACCACCATTCAACTAAAAGCAACCATTGTACACATTAATGTTTCTTATCTAAAGTGAAGCACTGCAAATAGGTCTCCAAACAATTGTTTACTTCTTCTATTTTACCATTTTTTTGTGGATCATAAGTTGTACTTAGTTGGATTCGTGTGCACTGGAGCTTGAAAAGTTCTTGCCAAAATTTGCTGCTGAAAGTGGGGTTTCAATCAGACACAATGGAGTAAGCTTGCCAACAACCACCATGATGACTAATTTGTTTTCAGATTTTGGGAGAATTGTAATGAAATCCATGGAAACATCCATCCATATGGAAGCAGGGAATGACAATGGTTGTAAGGTTCTCGATAGCTTAATCATTTCCCCTTGGTTGTGTTGGCATACTCAGATTCAACTACAAAAGTAAGAATTTTGTTCTTCATGGTGGTCAAAAAGAAAGAATGACATGTGCTTGCATAGGTCTTCTGAAAGCCTAAATGTCCTATAATTATAGAGGAATGAAACTCTTCCAATATGTTCTTTTTGGAAACATCGCCCTAATAAGTATGGTCGCAAAGTGTCTACTGCATGTAATATGGCATCATTTCTTTCTCATATGTAGATTGACCTAGATGTTTGCCATTGATCTTTTAACTTGTGAAATCCAATGGTATACCTTCCTTCATTAATATTGCACCAATGCCTGTACCTAAAGCACCACATTCAATAACAAAATATTTGGTGAAGTCTAGTGAATCCATTACTGGAATGGAGTACATGACCTTTTTGAGAGCCAAGATGGTCTGTTGAGTTGTGTAAGTCCAAAGAAATGAACTTTTCTTAAGAATATTAGTGAGGGGTCTGGAGATGTGTCCATAATTGCAGACAAATTTATGATAGTACCCTGTGAGACCCAAGAATCCCCAAAAACTATTCAAGGTTTTTGGTTGGGGCCAATCTTGCATTTCTTGAATCTTTTTCAGATCAACCCTCATTGTGTCATGACCAAAAATGTGTCCAAAATATTCTACTTTTTCCATGCCAAAAGGGCACTTGGATAATTTGACAATTAATTTGTGATCTTGGAGAATATTTGGTCAACATGTTGAAGGTGTTTTTCCCATGTTATGTTGTAGATGAGAAGTTCATTCAAAAAGACCAGGTAAAATTTTCTAAGATATGGTTTCAGAAGGTGGTTCATGAGGCTCTCAAAAATGGATGGAGCATTATGGAGACCAAATTGCGTGACTATGAATTCATGAAGGCCTTCATGAGTTCAAAAACATGTCTTGGGAATGTCAAATTCATTCAAGTGTATTTGGTGATAGCCCGAGCGAAGGTATAGCTTGGTAAAAAAATTAACAACTTGTAGTTCATCAAGTAGATCATCAAGTACTAGAATACAAAATTTGTCCTAGATAATGAGCTTGTTAAGGACCTGAAAGTCAAGACACATGCACCATTCTCCATATTTCTTTAGAACCATGACCACTAGAGATGAATAAGGAATGTTGTTGGGATGCATAACACCTACTTTGGTGAGTTCCTTGATGATATTTCAATCTCATCCTTGTGTGCAAAAGGATATCGATATGGGAGTACATTTTGCATTTGGGCACCTGGGACCAAAGGGATAGATGATCATGTTCACCCGTAGAAGGTCAGAGCTCCTTAGGTTTGTTAAAGACCCATTGTTGGTGCTCTAATACCTGTTGTATATCAGGATCAATATGAGAAGGAGTGGATTCAATGGCCTCAATGGCATTAAATCAGTCTAGTACCCCATGATGGCCCTCTTTTAAAAGCTTACTCATTCAATATGAGTTGATGATAGTAGGAGTACCATCCTGCATTCCCCTCAATGTATGAGTGTGGTTGTTTTGCTTAAAGCTAAGATATAACTTCTAGAAATCCATTGTGATAGGGCCTAATGTGCGCAACCATTCAGCACCAAGGACAATGTCGCAATCACCCATTTCAATGACAAACATGTGGGTTTTGAAGTGATAATCCCCCACATAAAGCATAATATTCTCAAAATGTCCTTCACATTACATGGTTTCCCCATCAGCGATAAGGACTTGGAAATTAGATACGACTTGTATAAAAAAATGAATAACTTTTCGTCCTCTCTTATGGACAAAGTTATGAGTGTTGCCACTATCAGTAAACACCACTACTAGATGATGCTTAATATAACGTAATATTTTGAGAGTCTAGGGTGAAGAAATTCTAACCAAAGCATGTAGCAATATAAACGGCTCATTTGGAGTCATTGCGAGATCATTGTCTGAGTCGGTTTAGGGTTCACTTACTTCTTCCTGAGGAACTTTAGTGGATGGAGTTTCAACGATTGAGTTATTTTCGGTAGCATCAATTTGAAAGAATTTTGGTTCCTTACATTTATGTCCCAGGGAGTACTTGTCATCATAGTAGTAGCCTTGTTTCCTTCTTTCAGCCAATTTTGTTGGTGACACCTTTTGAACCTTAACTATTTTGGTAGGGCCCATAGCCTCATGGGACGTGCCTTTGTGATGAAATTTGGATGATTTCATTGGGAATTTAAAGAGACTTCTACATATATGGCCTTGTGGCATGCGTCCAACCATGTATTTGAGTGACGCATTTAGGCATGGGCTTGGATGGCTTCCTTTAGGCCACTGATGAAAGATTCCAAGTAAAATTCATATCTTAGTCGATCAGTTTTGCTAGCCAATTGTTCAAAAGTTGCAATGTAGTCCCTTATTGTACCTATTTTCTTGAGCTTAGTGAGACGATCCAAAAAGTGATATTCCCAATCAAAGCAGTCATAGATGGCTTTTGAGAACATGTTCCAAATTGGCTTCCCTAGATAATAGTTTTGATGGCACTACCACCACTACCATTTCTCTTGGTCCAAGTAAAGGGCTCCCACATGTAGTTTAGTTCTGTAGGTTTTAACCCTGTACAAAAACTACTTGCATACAAATTCTAAAACAAGGAAAATAAACAATAAAAGATCATAACATGTAAAACACATATACATAGAGATTTTCCCTTGGATCCCAAAACTGAGACTACCAGCTTGATTTTTCATTTTGTTCCTTTCAATGTTACAATACATATTTATACATGCCGAAGCATCCAATACCATGGACCGAAAAGCATCACGTCCAAAAAACATGTGTGAAAATCATGCACAAAACCATAGGTGGATTTGCCCAACCTAACATATGGTCCAAAAGCAAAATTTTCTGGGGCGCTGCCTTGGACCCCATAAAGTGGGGTTACGAGTGTCCTTCAAACCCCCTATTAACTACGTGGAAAGAATATAAAACAACTCAACATTCTCCCACTTGTTGTTTTCTTTCTACAGGGGGGCACAAGAGAGCTTCATCATTTTCCCAACCCTGAAATGCCCATTGCCTCTCTACAATAAGAGAACTTCTCAAAGCTCATATATTTTGTCAATCCATCTGCAGTATTCTTAAAAGTGTCCACCTTTACCAGCAACACCTTTTTGTCTTCTATCATATCCCTCACAAAGTGATACTAAACAGCAATGTTCTTTGTCTTTGAATGATATGCAGGGTTCTTTGCCAAGAAAATTGCACTTTGGCTGTCACAGTCTATCCTTATAGCTTCCTGTACTAAACCCATACTTGAACACAATCTCTACAACCAAATTGCTTCCTTGTTTGCATGAGTGGCTACCATGTATTCTACCTCTGTAGTTGATAGTGCCACTACAAATTGTTTCTTACTCATCCAACTGACTGCACCTCCAAATAGGTTAAACACATACCCACTTGTAGATCTTCTCTGATCCAAATCTCCAGCCCAGTGTGCATCAACAAAGCCACGGATATCTAATACTTTGTCAAATCCTAGTCTACCTTGGTAGCTCACACCATAATCACTAGTGCCACACAAATACTTGAAAACCCGCTTCACTATTGTCTAATGCTCCTTTCTTGGTGTTGGCATAAACCTGCTCAATATTCCCACTGCATGTGTAATGTTTAGGCTAGTACAGACCATTGCATACATCAGGATACCAAATACACTTACATATGGAACACGAGACATGTCCTCTTCCTCTTCTTGTGTCTTGGGACATTGTTCAACAGATAACCTCACACCTACAAGAATAGGAGCCTTCATCGGTTTACTATCTTGCATATTAAACCTCTGCAGTATTGTCTCGACATACTTCCTCTGGTTTAACTAGAGCTTCCTCTTTGCTCGATCT